>PVIY010010532.1:0-68329 GCA_004026745.1 Myrmecophaga tridactyla
GTAAGAAAGAGCCTCAGTGGAAAGTTAGCTGCCTTTCCTCTGAAGAACCAACAAAATAAATCCCCTTTTATAAAAAGCCAATCCGTCTCTGGTGTGTTGCATTCTGGCAGCCAGCAAACTAGAACACCATATATCCCATAAAGGTTTTTTGTTTTGCTTTGTTTTACAGGCAGGCACTGGGAAACGAGCCTGGGTCTCCGGTATGGCAGGCAAGAACTCTGCCGCTGAGCCAACATGGCTTGCCCCCCATAAGTTTTTTATATCCAGAATATATGAAGAAATCCTTCAGCCCAACAATAAAAACACAAAATAACCAATTTAAAAACCAGCAAAAGACTTGAATAGATATTTTTGTAAATGGCTAAGAAGCACATAAAGATGCTCAGCCTCACTAGCTATTAGGGAAACACAAATCCAAACCACAATAAGATTTAATTCTACATTTAACAGAATGGCCACTATTAAAAATGAATGGCCACTATTAAAAGAAAAAATTGCAAATGTTGGAGATGATGTGGAGAAAGCGAAACACTCATTCATTTTTGGTGGGAATGTAAAATGGTGCAGCTTCTGTGGATGACAGTGTGGCATTTCCTCAGGAAGTTAAGTATAGAATTGTTATATGATCTAGCATTCCCTCTACTAGGTATATACCCAGAAAAAATGAAAGCAGGGACTAAAACAGGTATTTGCACACTGATGTTTTTGGGGGGGCATTATTGTTATTTGCCAAAAGATGTCAACAACCCAAATGTCTGTCAACTGATGAATAGATAAGCAAAATGTGGTATATACAGTCAGTGGAATAACACTCCACTGTAAGAAGGAATGAGGTCCTGAAGCAGGTGACAACACGGATGAACCTCGAGGACATTATGTTGCATGAAATAAGCCAGATGAAAAAGGACAAATATTTATTATCTCACTGATATGAACTAATTATAATTATAATAATCGATCTCATAGATTTAGAATCTAGAATATAGGTTACCAGGAGATAGAATGGGGATAGAGTATTTAGAGATGATGCTTAATTTGTGCAGACTTTCTAATTAGGCGATTTAAATGTTTGGAAATTGATCATGTGATGATAGCACATTATTATGCATGTAATTAACAGCATTGAATTATTTTTGTGAATGTGATTTAAAGGGGGAAGTTTTGTATTGCATTTGTTATTAGAAAGAAACTTAGGTGATAAAACATAGGGCTCCATAACACAGCGAAACCTGTGGTAGATGATGTCTGTGGTGAATAGGACACATATAACAATTTCTTTCATGAGCTATAACAAATGTACAAAGCTATTGCAAGGTGGTAATGATGGAGTGCTGTGGGTCTTTGAAATTCTTCTGAGCCCCTGAAAAGGCCATGTTCATTTAATCTGTTCCTGTGGTTGCAGACCTGCCTTTTTTTGTTTTGCTTTGCTTTGCATGGGCAGGAACCGGGAATCAAACTTTGTTCTCTGGCATGGCAGTCGAGAACTCTGCCACTGAGCCACTGTCACACTGTCCAGTAGATGATACCTTTTGATTAGTTTTTTTTCAATTGCAGAATTGTCCCGGTGGGCTTATACCTTTTATTGGAGTCCCTTTTAAGAGATGGAATTAGGAGGCACTCATAGAAAAAAGTCCCAGAGAAGTGAAAAGAAGACCCACAGAAGCTGGAAGCGGAAGTCACTGAAGCTAGAAACTGGAAGCAACAAAATCCAGGAGAGAAAGAACAGCATATGCTGGCCATGTGCCTTCCCACGTCACAGAGGTGTTTTGGATGCCAGCAGCCTATCTTTAGAATCCAGGTATCATCCTGTTGATGCCTTGGGTTGGGACATGTTCATGGCCACTGAAATTTAAACAGTAAGTTAACAATTCTCCATTGTAAAAGCTGACTTGTTTCTGATATATTGCATTCTGGCAACCTTAGCAAACCAAAGCAGGTGGTATATGGGAAAAATATATCTAATGTAAATTATGGCTAACAGTAATATTTTAATATTCTTTCATCAATTATAATAAAGATACCACACCATGGTAAAATGTCAACAATCAGGATGGGAGCATTGTATTTTTATATGACTATTATGTGTCTCACAATTTCCATAATTTAAAAGAATAATTTAAAAACCAGTATGCTAAATGAAAGAAACCAGACAACAATGTACTACATATTATATGACTCTATTTGTGTAAAATGCAAATAGAAATATACATGTAGAGACAAAATTAGATTAATGGTTTTGTAAGGCTGATGGAGGAAAGAGGGATTAAGAGGTGACTGCTAAGCATATGTTTTTTTTTCTTGAATAATGAAAATATTCTAAAATTGACTGTGGTGAGGAATGCAGAACTTTTGTGATTATAATAAAAGCTGTGTGAATATATCTCAATCAGTTGCATTAAAATAAAAAAGCCAATAAAAAAGCAAAATA
Source organism: Myrmecophaga tridactyla (assembly GCA_004026745.1). Lineage (NCBI taxonomy): Eukaryota > Metazoa > Chordata > Mammalia > Pilosa > Myrmecophagidae > Myrmecophaga > Myrmecophaga tridactyla. The sequence continues at coordinate 2,429 of PVIY010010532.1, forward strand.
ATAAAGTAAAAGACAAAATATTTATACCAACTGACGAAAACCAGGGTATCAGATAATGTAATAAATGCACTAAACACTAATAAACGCATTGCTTCTCATATACCACTATAGACAGCAACCTCAAAAGTTGAAATTCTTTTATTCTGATTATGCATATATAAAAAATAGGCCATTTTAATCATTTTTACATGGACAATTAAGTGGTATTAATTCCGTTCGCAAAGTTGTGCAACTAAAACCACCATCTATTTCTAAAATTTTTATCACCCATTTCACCAGCATCTGTACCCGTTTCTTTAGCCCCCAGTCTCTGGTAACCTCCAATATATTTTGTGTCTCTGTGAATTTTCCTTTTCTAGTTATTTCCTGTAAGAGGAATTATACATTTGCCTTTTTGTATTTTTCTGGTTCACTTATGCTCTCAAGGCTCATCAATGTTGTGGCATGTATCGGACTGTCGCTCCTTATAATGGCTGAATGACATTCTATTGTTTGTATATACCACATTTTGTTTATCCATTCATCTACTGATGGACACTTGGTTGTTTTCACCTTGTGGTTGTTGTAAATAGTGCTGCTATGAACATTGGTATAAAATATCTCTTTGAGTCCCTGTTTTAAATTATTTGGGATACATAATTGAGTGGAATTTTTGGTTGAAATGATAAATCTATGCTTACATTTTAAGAAACCACCAAACTATTTTCCATGGTAGTTACATTCCTACCTTCAATGTTTGAGTGTTTTTACTTTTTGACATCTTTGACTCTTATTTTCCATTTTTCATTATAGCATTCCTAGTAAGTTTCTTATTATGGATTTTATTTGCTTTTCCCTATTTACAAGGGATGTTGAGCAACTTTTCATTTGCATATTGGTAATTTATCTCTTCTTTGGAGAAAATGTTTATTTAAGTCTTATACGTATCTTTTAATTGGGTTGATTGCCATTTTAATTGTAGTTAAAAGACTCTATATATTTTGTATTTTAAGCACTTAACACAGATATGATTTGAAAATACTGTCCCATTCATTGAATTGATTTTCACTCTATTGATAGTGTCCTTTTATGCACAAAAGCTTTTAACTTTAATGAAGTTTAACTTATGTTTGTTCTTTCATCACTTTTACTATGTCGTATTTAAAAAATCATTGTCAAATCCAAGATCATGAAGATATACCCCTATGTGTTCCCCAAATAGTTTTATAATATTTATAATTTGGGCACTTAAGTTAGGTTTTTGATAAATTGTGAGTTAATTTTTGAATGTGCTGTAAGGTGAACTTCATTGTTTTGCATGTGGATATCCAATGCATCCAATTTTCCCAGTGCAATTTGTTGCAGAGATTGTTTTTTTTTCCCCACTGAATAATTTTAGTACCCTTATCAAGGATCATTTGACCATAAAAATTAGGTTTTATTTCTAGGTTCTGAGTTATAGTCTATGCTCCATGTTTGTTTGTTTGTTTGTTTTTGTTTTTGTTTTTGTTTTTGCAGGGCCAAGCACTGGGAATCAAACCCGAGTCTCCAGCATGGCAGGTGATAACTCTGCCTGCTGAGCCACCGTGGCCCGCCCAGTTTTGATGGATGTAGCTTTGTAGGAAATTTTGAAATCAGGAATTTTAAGTTGGTAAATATTCTTCCATTCAAAGTTGTTTTGGATAATCTGAGTCATTGAAATTCCACATGAATTTTAGAGTGGGTTTTCCATTTTGACAAAAATGCTGTCAGAATTTCGATGAGCAGTACATTGAATCCATAGATTGCTTATGTAGTATTGTCATCTTAACAACAGTATCTCCCAATTCATGAATTTGGGCTTTTCCATTGATTTAGGGTCCTCTTTATTTTCCTTCAGGAATGATTAGTAGTTTTCAGTGTACGAGTCTTCCTCCTCCATAATAAAAGTTATTCCTAAGTATTTTATTATTTTTTATGCTATTTGCAAATGAACGTATTTTCTTAATTCCACTTTTCAGATTTTTCATTGCTAGTATATAACTGACTTTTGTGCGTTGATGTTATAGTCTAAAACTTTGCTGAAAACTTTTATTAGCCCTAACAATTTGGGGTAAGATTTCTTTAGGATTTTGTACATATAATACACAGTGTAATTATGGATACCTTTATATTTTATCTTTCATGGTTTTTCAGGTACTGTGTTGAATAGAAGTTACAAAAGTGGGCATGTCTTGTTCCTGTTCTTAAAAGAAAAGCTTTCAGACTTTCCTCATGGAGTAAAATGCTAGGAGTGTTTTTTTCATATAGGGTCTTTATCAGGTTGAGGAAAATCCCTTTTATTTCTTCTTTACAGAATGTTTTTATCAGGGATGGTGGTTCTATTTTTATCAAATGCTTTTTCTGAGTGAATTAGGATTGTGCTATTTTTATTCTTTTCATTCAATTTACTTGCTATATTATGCTGATTTTTATATGCTACACCACACGTGTATTCCTGGTGTAAATCCCACTTGGTAATGGTGTTTAATTCTTTCAATATGCTGTTGGGCTCTGTTTACCGGTATTTTTTGGAGGAATTTTACACATAAGATCATGAGGGCTGTTGGACTTTAGTTTCCTTTTTTGTCGCTGTTTTTCTTTATTAGAAAAGTTGTGCATTTACGGAACAATCTTGCATAAAGTACAGGATTCCTATACATCACCTTATTATTAACACCTTCCATTGGTGTGGCACACATTGTTATAATAAATGATAGGCACATTGGCCTAATTGTACTATTAACTATAGTCCAACTAAGGGTTCACTGTTTGTGTAATGTATTTCCATGGATTTAAAAAAAAATTTTGTTCTGTTACCATATATATGATCTAACATTTCTCTTTTTAATCACATTCGAATACATAGTTCAATGCTTTTAATTATGTTGTACAAGAACACCACCATCCATTTCCAAAACATTTCCATCATTCCAAATAGTAGCCCTACACTGTAGGTCTTATCTTCCCATTTCTTATTCCTACCCCATCCCCTGGTATAGTCTAGATCCTGATGCTATGTTTGCTTATTCTAATTATTTTAAAACAACGAGACCATTACAATATTTAAATCTTTTGGGTCCAGGTTATTTCACTCACCATGCTGTCTTCAAGGTTCATCCATGTTGTCACATTCCTGTTTATGGCTGAATACTTTTCCATTTTATGAATATATCACAATCTGTTTATCCATTCAGGTTCGTGGCCACTTGGATTGCTTCCATCTTTTGGCAATGGTGAATAATGCCACTGTGAACATCAGTGTGCGAATGTCTGTTTGGGTCTCTATTTTCAATGTTTTGGGTATATACCTAGAAGTGCGATTGCCAGGTCATACAGCAGTTTTATGCTTAGCTTTCTGAGAAACTGGCAAACTGTCTTCCACAGCAGCTACACCATTTTACATTGCCAACAACACTGAATGAGTGTTTCTATTTCTACACATCTTCTCCAACCCTTGTTACTTTCCATTTTTTTTTTGATAGCAGCAATTCTAATGGGTGGGAAATAGCACCTCACTGTGTTTTTTTTAAACAATTTTATTCACTCACCGTAAAATCCACGGTAAGTGTACAATCAATGGTTCCTGGTATAATCACATAGTTATGCATTCACCAACACAATCTATATGAAAACATTCTCATTTCTTCCAAAATATCCCATACCCCTCCTTTATATCTTCTTATCATTGACGTTTAGCTTTGGTATTGTGCCTTTGTTACAATTAATGAAAAAATGTTAAAATGTTACTGTTAACCATAGACCTTAGTTTGCATTAATCGTATTGCTTCCCATAAAACACTCCATTATTAACATCCTGTAGTTGTGATTCATATTTGTTCTAGTTCATGAAAAATTTTGTTATATTTTTATAATTAGCCAACATCATCATCCACTCTAGAATTTCACTAAGATAAACAGTTCCAGTTTTATCCTTTTTAGCTTTCCTTCTGGTGACATGCATACTAGTCTTCCTTTTTCAACTTTCTTAGTGCAAAACTTTGTAGATTATACTTTACAGTATTGTGCTACCATCACACAGCGTGGTACTAACCATTTCAAATATTTACAATGAACCTTATTAACTATTCTGTACTCCTTAAGCATCAACTGCCTAATCTGTACACTCTATCTCTTGATAACCTGTGCTCTCAAATTTAACTCTCAGAGTTTGCTCATTATAGTTAGTTCATATTAGTGAAACTGTACAGTATTTGTCCTTTTATTTCTGGCTTATTTCTGCTCCACATAATGTCCTCTAGGTTCATCTGCATTGTTGCATGCATTGTGATTTCATTCCCTTTTATAGTTACATAATAATTCATAACATGTATATAACATAGTTTATTTATCTAGTCCTCAGGTGATGGACATTTGGGCTGTTTCCATCTACTGGTACATGCGAATAATACCACTATAGACATCAGTGTGCAAGTGTGTCTATTCATGTCCCTGATTTCAGTTCTTTCAACTGTATGCCTAGTAATGGGATTGCCTGATCATATAGCAATTGCATATTTAGCTTCCTGAAGAACTATCAAACTGCTTTCTAAAGTGGGTGCACCATTATACATTTTTACCAGCAGTGAATAGTGTACCTATCTTTCCACATCCTCTCCAGCACTTGCAGTTTTCTATTTTTTGATAAGGGCCATTCTAGAGGGTGTGAAATAGTATCTCATTGTGATTTTGATTGGTATTTCCCTAATAGCTAGTGAAGTTAACCATCTTTTCATATGCTCTGCAGCCATTTGTGTTTCCTCTTTAGAAAAGGGTCTATCCATGTCTTCTGCCCATTTTAAAATTGGGTTTTTTGTCTCTATATTGTTGAATTGTAGTATTTTTTTATTCTGAATATTATTGTATATGTGGTTTCTTAATATTTTCTCCCATTCCCTAGGCTGCCTTATTACTTTCTTGACAAAGTCAAAAATATTCAGTTCTGTGGAATTCCCATTTGTATATTTCCTCTTTCATTGCTTGTGCTTTGGGTATAGGGTATAGGAAACCACCTCTTACTATACGATCTTTAAGATATTTCCATACATTTTTTCCTAAGAGTTTTATGGTCTTAGCTTTAATGTTTAAGTATTTGATCCATTATGAATCAATTTTTGTATAAGGTCTGGTTTTGATTTTCATTTCCCTGATGGCTGGCTAATGATCATGAGCACTTTCCATGTGTTTTCTGGTCATTTCTTCTTTGAGAGATGTCTATTCAATTCTTTTGCCAATTTTTAATTTGGTTGTTTGTCTTTTTGTTGTTTTTGAATGATTTCTTTATATATTCTAGATATTAATCTTTTATCAAATATGTGGTTTGTAAATAGTTTCTCTCATTGTGTATGTTGACATTATACTTTCATGACAAAGTCTTTTGAAGCACACAAGCTTTGAATTTTGAGGAGATTCCATCTATTTATTCTTTCTTTTGAATATTTTGCTTTCGGTGTAAAGTCTAAGAAAGTATTGCCTAACACAAAGTCCTGAAGATGTTTCTCTATATTTTCTTCTAGGAGTTAAATAGTTCTGGCTTTGCCTTTGATCCATTTTGAGTTGATTTTTGTATAAGGTTTGATGGGAGTCCTCCTTCTTTTACTTTATTTTACTTTTTTGCAAATGGAGATCCAGTTCTCTCAGCAAAAGGAAGAGACTGCTGTGTCCAAGTTCAGTGCACTTGGCCACCTTGTCAAAGCACATGGCCATAAACATAAGGGATGACTTCTGAGCTGTCAATTATATTCCATTAGTCTATATATTTGACCTTGGGTCAATACTATGCTGTTTTTTTCTCATTTAAAAAAATTTTTACTATGCTGTTATGATTTCCATGGCTTTGCAATAAACTTTAAGATTTGGAAGTATAGGTCTTCCAACTTCAATCTCCTTTATCAAGAGGTCTGTAATTTTCCTTATTTTCAGAATCCTTGTTTGTCTTACAAATCAGTGTAATACTGGCCTCATGTTATGAATTAAGAACTGTTTTTAGAAGAATTTTAGAAAGTTTGGTGATAATTTCTCATTAACTATTTGGTAGAATTCATCAATGAAACCATCATATGCTGGGATTTTCTCATTTTTGAAGTTTTTGATTACTGATAAAATCTCCAGCACTTAAGATTTGGGTAGCAGTATTCTCATGAACTATGAGGTGGAGGCCACCTTTTCTATGCACGGGGTGGATCTGCCATTTCCACACATATGAGTGGGCCCTCTCTCTTGGACCAAGGGCTTAACTTTGGTGCAGATTTCAGCTTCCATGGTTCTGCCATTGAAATCATTCTTCCTTACATTTGCTTTTCTTTGTCCCTTTAACCCCAGGTTGGCAGTGGATCTGCTCAGAGAAATTTCCCACAGAACTTGTTGGTGTTTTATGTAGTTCACAGGGGGTCCAAATCAGCAGACAGAAAGACATTCCATCTGCCCTTCCTACATAACTGTATTTCCAAGCCTGAGTTCCACTGAAATAGCTGACTGTCCATGTTCACTTAAACCCTCACATAGAACACTTTTCCCTAGAGTCTCACCTTCTTTAAACTTAGGAAGGCCCATGACAGAGCAACACTTGGCCCTAGTCTCAGAGAACGCTATTTGGATAGGCTCAGAATTTCCTGAACTATCGGTTTCTGGTTTCTTTGTGCTTAAGAGTTCAGTTTTCAGCTTATCCCTTTCCTTTTGATTTTACTATAAACAGCAAAGAGAAACCACCTTGCAACTTCCACACTTAGTTAGGAAATCTCCTCAGCTAAGTATCCAGGTTCACTGTTTTCAAGTTCTCCCTTCTATCTGACATCAGAAGTCAATTTTGCAAAGTTCTCTGTCAGTTTAAAGAACAGATTGCCTTTCTTACAGTTTCCAATAATACATTTATCATTTCCTTCTAGTGCCTCATTGAAATTATCCTTGGCATCCATTTTTCTACAATAGCTTCCTCAAAATGATCTACACCTTTACTATCAAGCACCTCACAATTCTTCCTGCCTATACCCATTACCCAGTTCCAAAGCCATTGCCACATTTTTGGCATTTGCAATAGCACCACCACACTCTCTTGATACAACAATCTGTTTTAGTTTCCTTTGCTGCTCAAGCAAAGAGTATGCAATGGGTTGGCTTAAAGAATGGGAATTTATTTCCTCATGGTTTTGCGGCTAAGAGAAAGTCCAAATCAAATTGAGGCTTTCTTCCCAAAGACTAGAATTCAAGGAATGACTGCCAGCTGGCCTTGGTCCTGGACCCTGTCACATGGCAATGCACATGGAAGCTCTTCTTGTCTTCTTCCTTCTCTTAGGGTTCCATTGACCTTCAGCTCTTGCTTCCTATGGCTTTCTCTCTGTTTTCCTGAATTTCAATCTGTGTTTAAAGGACCCAAGGAATAGGATTAAAATCCATACAAATTAAAGTGGGCCACAACCTAATTAAAGTAATCTTATCACAAGTCCTATTTTCAATGTATTCACATCCATAGTGATGTGATTAAGTGTAAGAAAATATTTTCTAGGGTACATACAGCTCCAAACCAATATATATATATATATATATATACATATGCAATATGTATATAATATATACATATGCAATAAACCCTACTTCTAACATATTAAACACAGTGTTTTGCTTTGTCAGAAATGCTATGACCAATATCACACAATGGATTTTCTTATACAACAAGAATTCATTCGCTCATAGTTTGGGCAGCTAGAAGTCCAACAATCAAAGTATCAGCAAAGCTATGTCTTCTCCCCAAGGTCTGTAGTTTTCTGGTTCTGGTTTTCCACAATCCTTGGAGTTCTTTGGTTTTGAATCTGGCTTCCTGTCAGATGGTAGTCTTTCTCCTTGAGTCCACTCTTATGGTTTCTGCTGACTTCTGGCTTTGTCTCACTTCTGCTTACTTCCTGTGGCTTTCTCTGACTCATTGCACGCAAGTTTTCTGGCCTTATTAGTTGTCCAGTCACATGGATTAATGCCAACCTAATTCAACATGGTCTCATCTTAAAAGATTTTTTGAAGATCCTGTTTACAAGTAAGACCACAATTTAATTAACAATAACATCTTCAAAAGTCATATTTGAGAATGGATTCACACCCACAGAATGTAGATTGATTTGAATGTGTCTTTTGTGGGGTACATGATTCGACCATCCACACAGTGTCTAAATATATATCACTAACAATGTATTACAACCAGCATTCTCTGAAAAACAATTTAGTGAACATATATAAATGTATATATATATATCAATTTAATGTTAATGCATGTACTTAGCAATTAAATACAGCTTCACATCTATTTCTCTAAGTAGAGGTGGACACACACTGCACGTGGCTAACAATTTTCACACATATATCACAGAAACAGTTCCAAATGATCCTATCATATTAAGAGCCATTCCTCACATGTATAGTAATAAACAAAGTAATGTACACACCATGCAATGCTAGATAGCTTTTCACATATATATGAATACATAATGTAATAATTTCACAGTAATAATTTCAGCTATCACCATTAACACAGTTTCATATATATATATATATCACTGGTAAATATATATATATCAGAAAAAAATGTCTACACCCATTAAACACTGATAAACACTATGTTAAACATATATATCACCATAAACACTAAAATAGATTGTTTCACTGTTATATCACAAAATAAAGTAATGCACACTGGTCATACTGCTAAAACCTGTTTCACTAAACCCAGTAACTCATGATACTAGCAATATAAAATCAGTAGTTTTAAGATAAACAGTACACAATATCTATAGCACAATACATAGTAACTCACAAACCTAGCACTTCTAAACACAGTGGTTTACTGTATATCATTCAACAAAGTTGTAAATACACTGAATATTGCTAAACACAATTTCACAAAATGTTCACTATGTACATGTAGCCTGTATATTGAACAGAGTATTTCGCACATAAGCACTCCACAAGGTAGTACACATACCACCCATTTCACGTATATATATCACATATAGATCACATACATATGCATGTGAAGCTATTAAGCTAAATGTTTAACAAATATATCAGAAGAGAAAGTTGTACATATACCATTTACTACCAAAGACTATATTCTGCAACACACAAACTTATCACTATGACTTAGTGTTCAAATATCTCACTAATAATATCTCATTTATCATACACTGATAAACAATAACATGCACACACTAGAACCATTAAACACATTTTTCAATACCTATCAATAAACAGTTTGTTACCCAGACTATCCTATACTAAAAATAGTAGTGGATGTGTGAAACACTGCTAAATACTTTTCACACATGAAATTGAAAGCATAGAAACACATGAACAATCACTATAAAACAAAGTGTTTCATCATGTTCACTAAACCAATTATACACCCAGTACACACTCACAGACAATATTTCACAGATATAAAACTATATTCAGTAACAAACATATCTAGAACTGTTAAAGCGTTTTAACCTGTATCACTTAACCAGGTTATATTTGAATTATGCACTCCTAAACACAATGCTTCATCCATTTAAAGTTTTAACGCATTAACAAATGAAACTAAATCTACTACAATCACTAAATCTACCAAATACAGTCTTTCATTATATATTATACAATAAATGGATAAGGATATCACATATTGCTAAACAACGTTTATGCATTTATCACTATATAAAATGAAACATACATAATAAGCACTATTAAATTCAGTGTTTCACAGCTATAACATTAAATATAATACTCATATGATGCACTGAAAAACCAGTATTTCATAAGTATATTAATCGACACATTAACACATGCACCTATTTAACACAATGATTCTCACGAACATCGCTAAACCAAGTAGTGTATGCCCCATGTACTCCTAAACACAGGGTCATAAATATATCACCATGCTCATATCACCAGTAACATGTGCACCTAATATAGTGATAGTGTTTCTATGTATATCATTAGAACATTGGTGCAACCGATACACATTGCTAAACACAGTGTTTTACCAAAGTGAGCACAGTATTTCACACACAGATTTCTAACCAAAGTAAGACATGCACCACGTTCTGCTCACTCCAGCTTTTCACACGTTTATGCATTTTCATTGCACACAGCTACCTAGCTCATTTTATAAGTGTTGTACTTATATATCACTAAACCAAATAATCATAGTACATGACCACTTACATTTTATAGCAATGTTTTTTTGTGTGTCTTGTTAATCAAAATACTAACATATGACACGTGTCAAAAAGAGGGCTTTACTCATATATCAAACCACGACATCCAAATATAGCAATAGAATAGGGTTTCACATACATATCACTAAGAATTAAGAAATCATTGTGCACTGCTAAGTACATTGTTTCATGCAGATAGCACCATAAACTGGCACTACTAAACATAGTGTTTTATTGATATGTGCTTGTTTGAAATTTTTATGTATCCCAAAAAGCTTTAATCCTGATTCAATATTGTAGGGTGGGACCTTTTGATTGGATTCTTTCCACGGAGATGTGACACACCCAGTTGTGGATGTGACCTTTTGATTAGATGGAGCTGTGACCCCGCCCATTTAATGTGGGTCTTGATTAGTTTATTGGAGTACTTTAAAGGGGAGACGTTTTGGAGAAAACACAGTTGCTGCAGAGCTAATATAAATGCAGACACTTGGAGATGTTTGGAGTGCTGACAGAGAGAGCAGATGCCTAGACTCCGACGTTTGGAAGCCAACATTGCCATGTGCCTTCTCATGAGATGCTAAGCAAGCCAGAATCAAGAGTTTTGCCCTGGAGAAGTTAAGTGAAGGCCCACAGATGCTTAGAGAGGAAGCCACTGGAATCAGAAGCTGGAGGCAACAGAACTGTGAACAAGGACCAGCAGACACTGGCCACATGCCTTTCCATGTGACAGACATTGGCTTTTCTTTGGAGTCATGGTATCTTTCTCTGGAAGCTTTAGTTTGGACATTTTTAAGGCCTTAGAACTGTAAACTTATAACTTAATAAATCCCTTTTATAAAAGCTGATCCATTTTTGGAATTTTGCATTCCAGCAGCATTAGAAAACTAAAATATGGTATAATAATAAATAAAATAGTACAATCATCACACACTACTAAACATGATGTTTCACACATATAATTCTACACACAATAACATGCACTGATTTATATAAACAGTATTTTACAGATACTTTGGTAAAAAACAGTAGTATACCTACTTCTCACTGGTAAACACTGTAAATAAGTATACATGGTAAAATATACAGCTTCATCTATTAAACAGGGCTTCAAATATATATCACTAAATGAAATAATGCTCATAAAACCATTTAAAAAGCCCAGTGTTTCATACACATATCCTTTATACACATTAGCATAACTTGCTCATCAGTATAAATCACTAAACAAAGTAGAACTCATCAATGCACTGGTAATAAAGTGTTAAGTAACTTATCCCAATACACATTAAAATGTACATATAGCACAATTAAATATATATCTTAGCATATATAACAAAATGCACATTTTATGCACTGCTATAGTATTTCACATATATCATTACACAAGTAAAACACACATACGAAACTAATACCAGTGTTTCAGCATATATCACCAAAGAAATAACACAATATATATTGCTAAACACAATGTTCTGTCACTATTACTGTGATCAATAACATGCTAAGAATGTCCAGCAGTTTCACCCATATTTCAGTGAACAAATTTGTGCATATACTACACTATTCCTAGCCAAGTGATTCACAAATATACCCTATATCCTTAAACTTAATAACACATGCACCTAACACTATTAAACAGTGCAATTAATGATAATTAATGATATATTAATGTGACATAGTGACATCATTAATGACAATTAATTACATGATTTAGTTAATGTAATTAATGACACATCACTAAATAATTTAATATGTGTCTACACTGATAACCTGTATTGCATACTTATATCCTTTACATAATATCACAGGCACTGTACCTAGCTTTAATATGTTTCAACATGTATTCTTAAACTAAATAGTACATACACCTGAACTACAAAACGTAATTTTACACACATAGTATTCTGCACATTAACATATACACAATCAGAATTAATAATAGTACTTCATTGCGTATAAAAATAGTTCTAAAACAATACACATTGGGCATGCTGCTAAACTCAGTCTCATATATATCACTATATTCAAGAGCACATGCCCTAACACTCTTAACTTAGAGTTTCAATAGATATCATTAAACAAATTAGTAATGCAGCACCCACTGCTCAAAATAATGTTTTTCCCAAATGTCACTATAGTCAGTATATACTCATGGAACAATAATGAATAAGGTGTGTGTCAACACCCTATTACTAAGCAAATACACATACCTTTCAATGCTCAGCAAAATATTTGACACATATATTCTATATACAGTTACAAATGCATCAACTACTATTATACCCAGTGATTCAGCAAATATCATTTTACAAAAGTAGTACCTCCACTACACAATGCTCAATTAGGTGTTTTACACAGAGAAATCTACACAATTTCACACACACCTAACACTATTAAACATAGTGTTTCAAACATATCTTAAATAAGTCAACATATGCATAATGAACTGATAAAAAGCGACTCCCATATATGATAGTACATTGTTACATACATCCACACTAACTACAATATTTCAACATGTATTGCTAAACAAAGTAGTACACATATCATGCATTGCTAAGCAAAGTGTTTGAAATATATTTCTATACAAAATTACATATGCACCTAGCAGTAGTAAACACAGCGATAGACAGATGTATTATTAAATAAATTATTACATGCATGTTACATTACCAAACACAGTGCCATATGCATATATTAATCTATGAATATTTCTATGCATATAAATGATATATATTAAGCAAAATGCTACATGCCCCTTACACTGCTGAATATACTGTTTCATAGTGAACATCCTGTTTCATACTATTTTCACAAAACATCCTGTTTCATACTGAACACACTGCTTCACACTGCCTTTCCTTGTATTGTAGATGTATCTCTGCCTCAGTAACATGGCAATTTATCTCCTTGCACCTCCTCCTTTGGCTTCTACTAAATGACTATGTCTGAATTTCTGGTGCTTATTAGGACTTCAGTCTCATTGGATTAAGGTCCACCTTGATTTATTTGGTCTTCATCTTTATAGTATCTTCAAAGATACTGTTTACAAATGAGTCCGCACCCCCAGGACTGGAGCATAGGACTTGAAATTTTTCATGGGAAACATGCATGATTCAGTGTACCACAATCATTAGACACAGTATAAAATATACTGCACTAAAAACACTGAGTTCTACACATATTACAAAATAAAGTGTGCGTACCATATAATGCATAATACAGAGCTTCATAAATATAGTACTAAAATGCGTGGAATACTCACACACTACTTAACACAGTATTTCACACATTTATCTCTAAACATGTTATTATACATCCAACACACTGCTGAACAAATTGTTTCATTCATACATTAGTATACAACTTAGTACAACTCCTAGAACAATACGTTTCACAAATATCTCACTAAATAGTTACTGTGCATACCACACACTATTAAAGCAGTATTTCACACAGATATCACTATGCACAGTATCACACGCACCCTGCACTGCTGAACATGGTGTTTCACATATATATCAGCAAATAAAGTACCAGATGCACTATACACCACTAACAGATTGCGTCACACATACCCACTAATGTAGATGCGCCTGTTAATAGTGTTTCACTTGTATTGCTAAATAAGCTGGTACATACACCACACATTTCTAAACATAGTGTTTCACACATATGTCAACTTACACGGCATCCCTTAACCACACACTGCAAAACAGTGCTTTACACATATAAAACTATACACTGGGGCTCACACATTACACACCATCAAATAAAGCTTTATGTAGTCCTATAAAAGTTACAGGGTTTCAGACATATTTCACTAAGCACACTTTTGCGTGTGCCACACACAACTACAGAGTGTTTCACACACATGCACATATATTGTTATGTGCATGTGCAACTCTGTATACCAGTTTATTGGCAGAATGTGTTACTGGTAACACGTCCTCAGTAACACATCCTCAGTTTTTTTAAATACAGAGTTTCAATATCCATCACTAATCAAATACTACACTTACCATGCAATTCTAGACAGTGTTTCACAAATTTCTTGCTAGGCAAGGTAGTACATGTGCCACACAATGTTTAACACAATGTATCACACAAATGTCACATGACGCATATACCATATACAAAGTCTTTCCATATACATTGTTATACCCAGCAACATATGTATAGTACTAAACAGGATAGTAGACACACAAAGGCATGTTGAACACAGATTACTCACATATATAACTAAATAAGTTAGTGCAAACACTATACATATTGTTAAACAAAGGGTTTCACATAAATATCACTGTACAAAGTGTCATACAATCTAACACGTCTGAAGAGTTTTTCACACATACATCACTAAACAGTCACCATGCACTGCAAAACAGTGTCTTGGTAAAACAACACCATATGGAGCAGCAAACACATAGCACTGCTAAACTAAGTGTTTCATAGATACATTATTCAACAGTTTAGTACACACACCATGAACTAGTAAACAGAGCATTTCACGTATTTCATGAAAAACTGAATCACAACAAAGTACTATTTAACACAGTGATTCACACATTTGAAACTATACAAAGTTGAGTACACTGTGTGCCATTAAACAAAGTGTTTCACATTTTTATCAATAAACAGTAGCAAACTCATCTAGCCCTACTTAATACATTATTTCACACATGTCACCAAGAGAAGTACTGTACTTACCCTAAACTTATAAACATACCGTTTTGGCTATATTTCTCTAAACAGAGTAACAGATGTTTTATGCACTGCTAAAGAAATTATTTCATGAAAATATTAGGACATGGAACCCACACAATTAAAAAGCACATTCTGCCAATAAACTGGTATTCAGAGTTGCACATACACGTAACATTAATAAAACAATTTCACATATTATTTGCTAAACAAAGTATTACAAGCTACATGCAGTGCTTTACTAAGTGTTTCATTCATATAATACCACCATAACAGTAAATAAGTTCACCGAAGACTATTAAAAACTGTACTGAACATAGATCATTAAACAATAATTTTAATAACTTTAATATTCATTAAACAATCACAACATCGCAACACAGTGCTAAACACAGTTATACCCATATACAACTATAGACAGTAAACCACTTTCATAGCACTAATAAGAACAATTTTTAATGCATATACTACTAAAGAAAATAGTACACACACCACACGCTGCTATGGGAAGTCTTTTACCCTTAATATGCTACACAAAAAAAGCACATTCATGTGCAATACTAATCAGTGTTACATACATTTATCACTAAACAGACCGGGAAACAAACAATGCATTTCTAAACAAACCAGTTAATTAATGTATCACTTTTCACAGAGTCCACAAACCCAGAAATATTAAATAAACTACTTCAGATATATGTCCCTAACCGAAGTACAACATGCAGTATGCTCAACTAAACAGTGTTTTACTAAGATATTAGCGTACACAGCAGCACATTCCCTCTTAAGCACAGTGATTATCACATATTATCACTAAATGAAAGTTTTCGAACACATGGATATTGAAAAGGTGTTTCACAAACATATCATTATATGTAGTAGCACACTTAGCAAAACTAAATACAGTATTTCAAACATTTATTTCAAAAATAGTTAGCATGCCCTATTCACTTCAAATAGCATTTCATCCATTTCATACTATCTAATGGTCACCTGCACTTAGAACTGCTAAGCTCAATGTTTCATGCACATATCACTAAACAATGTAGTATATGTAAAATACACTGCTAAAAATTTCATTCACATATGACTATGCATAGCTGCCCATGCTCCTAGCATTACTAGACCCAGTTTTCAACACATGTATTACTAAACAAAGTAGTAAGACACCACACACTGCTAAACAAAATTTTCTATTCTTATAACATTATATACAGTAAGCACAAGCAAATCTAAACAAATTGTTTCACACATATTTCCTAAATATAATACAATATTGGTTTAGTTCACTAAAGCTGACAAAATGTGACATATCAGAAAAGGGTTAGCTTTTACAATGAGGATTTATTGACCTACCAGCTCACAGTTCTGAAACCATGAAAATGTCCAAATCTGGGTATCATCAGGATGATACCATTTTCCTGAAGACAAGCAATCCATCACTCCTCTGTTACATGGCAAGGCATGTGGCAGCATCTCTGGTCTCTCCTGTTTCTTCTAGGTTTTGTTGCTTCCAGCATCTGGCTTCACTGGCTTTCTCTCTATTTATGTGGCTTTCTCTCTCAGTTTCTGTGTCTCTGTCTTCTGGGTATTTCTCTGTCTTTCATCCTTTAATGGACTCCAGTAAGATGATTAAGACTCTCTGGAACATATCTCAACTGAAATAACTTAATCAAAAGTCCCCACAACAGGTCTACACCTGCAGAATTGGATAAGCTTTAAGAACATGATCTTCTCTGGGGGCCATAAAACATCCAAACCATCACACACACACACCATTATACAATGTTGCTATATAATGCTATGCAAAATGGTATACCTCTCCAGAATTAATAAAAACAGTGTCTCATACATACATCACTAAGCAAGTATCACACTTACCTCACATGGCGAAATGCAGTTTTCACAGATAATTCTAAATACAGTATCACACCAGGCACTACAAAGCAGAGCTCTTCACACATCTATCACTCAGCACCATGTAACACACACCACACATTGCTTAACAGCGCTTCCCACATAAACCCTAAACAGTAGGACATTCATCCAGCACCATCAACAAAAGTATTTTACATATACATTAACTATACAAAGAAACACACAAACTTTGCCTTCTAAACATAGAATTTCATACATATCACTAAGCAAATAATAAAGTAGCACACAATACGGTAATGAGTTTGAATTTGAGGATTTGGAGGGGACCAAGAAAAGATTTGACCACTAGATGGCAGTAACACACAAGCGCTTTATTGGGGTGCCTCAGTTTTGTAGTGGAAGAAGCCAAATCTCAAGGCAGGAAGATTTCCAGAAGGCCAGGAGGAGGAGGAAGCCACTAGAAAGGAGGCAGGGCAAGGGGGAAAGCTTCCAAACTACTGGGGAAGATGAGAAAGAAAGTAGGTGGGTGCTTATTTGTCTGGATACCACAGAATCTGTGCAATAGGGAGCCTCTGTGTCAGAAAGCTCCGAGGATCTGGAGGGGCATAGGATGTTTTTATTTTTTTTTGCGTGGGCATGCACCGGGAACCGAACCCAGATCTCCAGCATGGCGGGTGAGAACTTTACCTGCTGAGTCACCGCTTCCCGCCAGGACATAGGATCTTATTAGTGCAGATTCTTATCAATTGAGAGCTGATTTTGAACTGTTTCATGGGATAGGCAAAGGAGGTTAACTCTAAATGGCTCAAAATTAACTTATTAGAGTTATTTTAAAAACGATTGGATATGTAAGAATTTGAGTTTTGTGTGGGCAGGGTTTTCTGACAGACCCAGGCTGCTAGGAAGAATTAAACAAGACAGAACCACTACACAGAGGCCATTTTTAGCTCATTTATATAACAATCCACCCCTTGGCCCTGTGTTGTTTATAATCTAAGTTGAATGTTATTTCTCAATGCTTGAGTTTGCAGAGGCTGATAATAATAAAAAGCACAAACTAGGAATTCAAAGCCTATTCAGCCAACCTGCCCATTTAGTGGGGAAAAGCAAGAATAATAGATCAGAAATGAAGAAATCTGCTTCTTTCAAAATGTTTGGTCAATATAGTGATATTGCAGCCCTTTTTGTATATGTCTATGGCTACATGTAAAACATAATGAGTGGTATCTATCCACTTATAACAAGATGCATTAGCAAGCACACAGAACTTTTCTTAGCAGCTAATACGCATATCTAGAACAATGCAGTTATCTAACAGCATTACCCCTAAAATAAATGAGATTCAGCCAAGAAATCCAGTCCTCAAACTGTTTGATATTTATGGATAATCCCTTGGACATGGCTATCTCTGTTTCTTTTAATTGCTGTGTGATGTCCCACACACATGCAGCTTTTAATGCCCCCAAATTTAATGATCTTATGGTGGTTAATACCAGAGAGACTATTGAGAAAAAACTGGCTTGTGGTACTAGAGAGTTGTAGTTAGTGTGGTTTGTGGGTCAAGTGTTTGAGGGGTTCTGTTGCTAAGTAAAAGTCTACTGGAATTTTGAGCCAAACCCAAGGCAAGAGGTATTGTCCAGAGTTGTAGGAGAAGAGGTTTGACAGGAGGTGAGTCATTTAGTTCCTTTACCCAGGCCCACCACTTTCCTTCTGGTGCCTGGATTCTCTTTGTTCCTATGAAGGTAAATATGTGTGGCTTGGGGCAATTTCAGGCAGTGCTAATAGGAGCATATGTTGTTACAGTCAAATGTTTGTGTATTATCTGCCTTGCATTCAGCGTTTGCTAATGGGCCCATACAACACATATGCATTCACATATAACATTGCCCATGTATTTCATTGAGATAAACTTCTGGATAGTTTTGCTGGACATTGATGGGTAGAGGAATAGGCTCATCTGTTATAAGTGAGGTTTGTGGGAGATCTTGTCTGGCGAAAGGATATTATGATACGTTTACTAAATCAGATTGGCAGAAACAAGCTTAGCATGCGGGTAAATTTGTCATTTTATGTATTGCTTTAGCTAAGGCAGTTATGTAAGTTTGATTTGAAAATTTATATTCCTCCTCATTCAGATTGGTGTGCATTGGCAATTGAGTTTCTTGCCAATTGCATTGCTAAAAAATAATTATATTTCCAGGGGTGTAGGAGAGCCATATAAGATCAGATGGTTCAAAAAAGTTGTTAGTTTAGCCATGCTCCATAATAAATCTTAAACTATCGCTTACGGGATCCTCAGGTGGGCCATGTTTTTCAAAGATAGACTTCAATTGTATTTTTAAATTGGCCTATTCTTGCTCTTGTTTCTTTTGGTGCCATTGCATCTCATAAGGGGATGATCTAATCCACTGCTTGTGGTCTTGGGAAAATCTGTCATCCATCTAGCTTTAATAGTCTTGGGAGTGGCTGCTTGGGAGGTGGTGTGGTATTGCACCAACAAGTCTCTTCCCAGGATAAATTTGCTATGGGGCTTCTTATTATTACTTCTATCTTCTGTAACACGAGGCATGTTTCTCTTCTAGGGAGCCCCCAGAAGAGTAACATTGGGTGGCAATCTTCCTCAAATATTTCCCTAATTCTAACTAAAGTTGGCTTAGGTAAGCCTGGCAGGTTTTGTAGCGATCATAAGCACGTGGGCATCAGATTAAAAGGAGGCACTCCTCTGGGAAGTGAAGTTAGGTTTTGCCATGAGACTAAATATGTTTTTTTTGTAAGAATTGACTTTCTTGAAACCCCTAAGGGCTATGATTATTTACTGTGGGAAATCAGCTTTGCAATTAGTGTAGTGGCCACTTCCATTGAGTGTCAGGTCGGTCTTGTTATTGTGAGAAGTAGGGCAAAATTCCCAAACTTATTGCAGTCCCTGATAATCTAGTCATGGTCTGACCTAGGAATTGTTATACTGTATGAATTGTCTTCCTTGTACATGTTGATTAATGGATAGGGAAGAAGCGCACGATAACGTGCCCTAGGCCACTTGGTTAGCACAATTTTTCTCTACCTAAATAAATGGGGCTTATACAGGAAAGGGAGTGGAATGTTATAGTTAATAGGAAAAGAGGCCAATAGTTATAAAGTCTACATTTGTGTCAGAGTTCACACTTATCATCATTCCAGGTATTAGTAAGAACTATAATTTTATCTGTAATCAGGCAGGCATTGCTGGTATTGGCTTTGGATTACAGTATTTTTAAATTGATCCAATCATGAGTCTGCTTATTGTCATAGTGGGTGTGTATATTATCTCTGCACATTTTTAAATTGAGACTCAACAAGTAGCATACCATTGCTGTATTTATTTTATGGCACTATTTAAGAATAGTGGGTTTTATCTGAGTTGAAATAAAAATTGGATGACAGGTGTTAGAAAGCACTTATGAGTACACGTGATATAGACTCTGGTTTAGCCAAAATGTATGTGCTAGTCGGAGTTGAGATAGAAGGAAGAGTGTAGGTGTGGTGGTTTGAAGCTGTATATAGCCAAGAAAAACATGTTCTTAAATTTAACCCCTTCCTTTGGATGTAAGCCCATTGTAAGTAGGAGCTTTTGTTGAGGTTACTTCAGTTAAGATGTGCCTGACTCATGGGATGGATCTTAATCCTATCACAGGAATCCTTTGTAAGAGAATGAAGTTCAAACAAAGATGGAGAATGCTATGAACCAAGAAGTTTAAACCAACAAAACTTGGAACAGAAAGGAGAGACCAGGTGATGCTGCCATGTGCCTTGACCTGTGGTGGAGGAGCCAAGGACCACCAGCAGCCAGTCTTCAGGAAGCAAGAATTGGCATGATGATTCCCTGATTAGGACATTTTCGTAGCGAAGTGAGTTGTCTCCCTTTCTGTGCATGTGGCATGCTGTTTCCAGAAACACTTTGCAGTAGTGGGAAGTAGATTACCAGTGCTAAGGTGATCTGCCGATGAACACTGGTCAGGACTGGAACTTCTCAAATGAGGAAGGGAACAGCAAAAGGATAGGAGTTAAGTCAAAGGTAATAAGGCTAGTGGTAGGCTAGTGATTATCATGGGACAATTTAATGAGGAAAGAAAGGGAGAGATTAGTCCACCTTCTGCTTAGCCAAAGATGCTTCTCTTTCCAGATCGTTGTGGGTCACTGCATGGCTTACACTGAATGATGAGCAGATACAGGCTAGAAGATGAGAGGGCTGTGGGGTCCCAGAGATGGAGAACTACACAAGTCCTCCTCAGGATCTAGGGAGAAGTAGGTAGGCTTTGGGTTTTCTATGAGGGATAAGGTAAAGGTCAAAGTACCAGGTGGATGTTTCTCTGCTGTAGGTGGTGCTGTCAGGGTTCCCATATCTGTGAAGACTGGTAATTGTACCGTATCACTTGTGAGTGTATATGTCTATATGGAAAGAACGATAGATAGATCACCGTGTCTCTATTAGTGATTTCTTCATATGTTGTAAATTTAAGTATGATGTAGTCATGCCACAGGAGCATGTATTCTGAGTGATTGAGGACTATTGGGAACACTTTTTTCCATTTGGAGAACCAGTCTTCCAAATTCTCTCAATAGCCCTTGTTTTAAAAGCCTGTTTATGTCTTTCTGTGATGTTTGCTGCTATGGGACAATATGGGGCAGGTGAAAACCCCAAGGAATATTATTATTATAATGACCATATTTGTGTTTGTTTGGCAGTGAAGTGGGAGCATTGGTCTGACTATGTAACTTAAGGTGTTCCCAAGGAGTTGTTTTGCTAACCCAATTATATTAGCAGAGATTTGTGCCTGTGGTGCCATACTTAATGGCTCTGTGTAAAATCTCTCTGCCCAGCCAAATCCTCGATTACCAATCCATTTTTTATAACTCGATGATGCCCAAATGTCTTGACGTTTCATGTGCCACTGATAGAAGTAGCTTGGGCTCCTAGCTCCTCTCTGGATTACATCATGGTTGGAAATCTGTAATGTAATGGATGATCAGGATCCATTAAGATTCTCATGCATATCAATCTCCTTTGGTAGGATAGCAATCTTTTGGCTCCTGGAAAGTGTGGGATAGATACTCCCCTTCCTTTATTTACTTTAAGTAACTCTTTGCTTAGCATGGTACAGGGTTGGGGGGGGGTGGTCTCTGTATCCCTTGGGGAAAAGTTTATTATGATAGCGCCAGTGAATGCACCACCAACAAAAACAAGTCAGCTGTTTACAAGATGTCTCCCATAGCTGTATTTTGGAGACTAGCCTGTCATCTCTGCCTCATTGACTCTTTCTCCTTCTATAGTGACCTTCAGTACGGAGCATGTTCTCTCTTCTTGGAGTATCCCAAGTCACTGGCTAGACCACACGGAGCTCCTTGTACTATAATAGTCTATTATGAGGCAGCCCACCATTGGTCCAGAGGCTTGACACTCTCCATTTCCAAATCAGGCTCACAAGCTTTACAGTGTACAGGGTCTGCCTAGTGTGGGACCTGAGCATGTGGGTTCACATCTTTCCCAGTTTCTCTTATCCCAAAAGTTAGTCCCACTAGTGTGGGTTCACTCCGTCTCCTGGCACTCTACCACTCAGCCAGGCTAACGATGAAACGGAGGAAACCATTAAATGTCAGAGAGCAAATGGCAATGCCTTGTCGAAATGCTGTGGAGGTGTTCCAAGTTTTGAGTTCCAACCATCTAAAACCATCCAAAACCATCCAAAATCAAGCTGCGAGTTGATTGCCCTACTGACTGGGTGAATCCATGTCTGTATCTTGCCCCAAAGTGAAATCATCATATAGTTTTCTCTATTGTTTTTTAAAAAATGTTTATATTGAGAAATCTTCACACACATACTGTCCATCCATAGTATACAGTCAATGTTTCATAATATCATCACATGGTTGTATGTTCTTCACCGTGATCATTTTTAGAACATTTGCATCACTCTACAAAAAAAGTAAAAGGAAAAAACTCATGCATCACATACCCTTCCCTCTCACTGACCATAAGTATTTCAATACACCTAATGTTTTACCCTTTACTCCTCCCATTATTTATTTATTTTTAGCCTTATATATTTTTTCCCATCTATCCATACCCTGGATAAGGAAGCAAAAGAAACAATATTTTCATAATCACACAGTCACATTGTACAAAGTATATAATAATATAATCATCTTCAAGAATCAAGGCTCCTGGATTCTTAAATCTTAAATTTTTAGATTCTTAAATCTTTAAATTCTTAAAACAGTTTAACAGTTTAAGGTACTTCCCTCCAGCCACACCAATATACCATAAACTAAAAACGGGTATCTATATAATGTATAAGAATAACCTCCAGGATATCATTTCAACTCTGCTTGAAATGTCTCAGCCACTGAAATTTTATTTTCCCTCATTTCTCTCTTCCCTCTTTTGGCCAAGAACGCTTTCTCATTCACATAAGGCTAGGTCCTGGCTCATCCCTGGGAATTATGTTCCACGTAGCGGAGAGGCAGTAAGTTCACCAGTTGAGTTGGCTTAGAGAGAGAGGCCACATTTAAGCAACCATTGAGATTCTCTGGGAGTGACTCTTAGGCATAATTATCAATAGACTTAGCTTCTCCTTTGCAGGAATAAGTTTCACAGGGGTGAACCCCAAGATTGAGGGCTGAGCCTATTGAATTGGTTGTCTCCACTACTTGCTAGAATATCAGAAAGTCCCCAGATGGGGAAGTTTAATATTTCCTCCTTTCTCCTCAGTCCCCAAGGAGACTTTGCAATTTATTTTTTATTCTCTGCCCAAATTACTCAAGGATATACCAGGGCATCACACTAACCTGGACAAACCAACAAGATCTCATGCCTTATTCAAGATTCCAGGTAATTATGGTGTTCACATAAACTGGCCATACAAGTCAAATTAGATAATAAGCTAACCAAAATATAAATTTTGCACCAAATAAACATCTCTGACTTTGGTCTCAAACAAGTTGAAGTTTTAAAATATAAGCCATATCCTCCTTTACCCTGTATTCTGATTTACCTTAGTTCTATCCAGATCAGCTTCATTCATATCTCTAGTCGAAGTCTGATCGCTTTTTCAACTTTTTTCACAGGTGCTGTACGGGGTAATGCTGACTTTCATACCTGTAGTGCTCTAGCACTGAGTCTCAGGTGTCACATAAATACCTGAAATTTCAGGGAATGACCAGGTTATACACAAATAGCTCATTATCTCAGAATTTAGAAATAATAGTTACAACTCTTGAATATATGTGACTCCATTGGTTTTGAATTTGAATTTCAAGATTTAGGAGTTGACCAAGGGAAATACGTGACCACTAGATGGCAGTAGCACACAAGCTGTTTGTTGGGGTGACAGTGATAGGTTCGTGGTGGGAAGGACAAAACTTCACTGGAGGAAGATTTTCAGAGACCTGTAGTAGTGGAGGGGAACCGTTAGAGAGGAAGCGAGGCAAAGAGAAAGCTCCAGAACTCCTGGAAGAGAAGAAAGAAAGAGGGGTGCTTATGTGTCTAGAAGATGGTACCGAGTCTCTGGGCCAGAGAATAACGAGGGGCAGAGTGAGTATTGGGTCTTCTAAGTGTGGGGGTCTCATAAGTGTAGGGTCTTATCTCATCCGTTGAGAGATGATGTTGGCCAACTTTAATGGGGTATGCAAAGCAGGTTAACTATAAATGGCTAAAAATTACTTATTTGAGCTACTTTTAAAACAACTGGGTGTGTAAGAATTTGAGTTTGGCGCTAACAGTGTTTTCTGATGGACCCAGATTGCTGTGAAGAAGTAAACAAGATACAGAATAACTATGCAGAGGCCATCTTTGGCTCATTTATATAACAAATTGTAAACATAGTGCTTCACACGTCACACTAAACAAAGTCATTCATGTACCAAGCACTGCGTAATACATATAAAACTAAACACAATAACACATACATCTAGCATTACTAAACAATCTTTCATGCATATATCTCTAAGCCCAGAATCACACAGACAAGCACCATTAAAAGCAATTTTCATACACATATCCTTTAAAATACCATATTCTCAACATACTGCTAAATATTGTTTCACACATATAACTACACGGAGTTTCAAATGGCTCACAGACTGATAAACATGCTGATTTACATATATCACTATAGATATTAGAACATACCCATCCTGTACTATTAAGTACAGTTTCATTACTTCTAATCAATAATGCATTTAACGCAATGCTAAAGAAAATGCTTCATACATATATCACTAAACAAATTACTATAAACACCATTCCCTACTAATACAAGTTTTTACACATTTAACATTAAACATGACAGTACGTGAAATTAACAATATTGAATACAATGTTTAAATTCAAACTCAAAACCAATGGAGGACAAAATTCTAACATTCTAAATAAGTAGTACATGTACCACACAATACTAAATACTGATTCATACACATATCACTGTAAACAGTAGGATATGCATTTTAGCACTAGCAGACAGTGTGTTTCACATATATTTCACTTAAAAAGTAGCACACAAATCACATACGTATAAGCAAAGTGTTTCACCCACATAGCTCTATACATGTTATCACTGATACCAGGTACTTCAACACAAATAATACTAACAGTATTAAAGGAACCATACACAACTGCTATAAAAAGGGTTTCACCCATAAACCCTGATACATAGCATCATTATTAACACAATCTTTCAACCTTATTAGACTAAACAAAGTATCCCTACTGTGTGCTGCAATGGAGTGTTTCAAGAATACATCTATATGCAGAATAGAAAATGAAACTAGCATTATTAAAAAAGTGTTTCCTGCATTTATCTACAAACACAGTAGAAAATGCACTATGTCTTACTAAATAAAGAGTTACACTACACATTAGCACAATCACCTAGCACATATAACACTAAACAAAGTAGTATACAATGCTTAGAAAGGGTTTCCAACATGTATCACTGAACATGGTAGCACAAGGACCTAGCACATCTAAACACATTGTTACACACATATTTCACTGAACAAATTAGTACATTACTAACCACAGTGTTTTGTACATATATCACTAAACAGAGTAGAACCTCACTACACACTACTCACCAAAATGTTTTACTCTTATAACACATAAAGAGACATACATGCAACTTGCAGTAATAAGCAGAGTTTCATACATTTATCACTATATACAGCAGCATATGCATGTAGCACTACTATACACAGTGTTTCACACATATATCACACATATATTAGACAAAGTGTTTCATACATATATGAATAAATAGAGTAACATGAAGGCCTAGCATTACTTATAATTTCACCCATGCATCACTAAACAGAATATGATAGATTATATCCTTCTAAACAGAGTGTTTCAGAATATTTTACTCATCTGAGGAATGCATTCACCATACAATTCTAAAGTGTTTCAAAAATATATTACTATAAATATTAGTATATGCAAAATGGACCATGAAATAAAGTGTCTAATTTATGAATAACTATACAAAATAACACATACACGTAGCACAACCACAGTGCTTCACCCATATATCGCCAAACAATGTAGTACACACCATGCACTGTTGAACAATATGATTCACACATAGTCTATTCATAGCACACACAAGAAGCAATACTCACCCACTGTTTCACATCACTCAGAAGAGTGGTACGTTAACCATGCACTGGTGATGAAAATGTTTTACTTTTATAACACACAAGTATACACAAAATACTGCATACTCTATAAACTTTCAAATAGTGTTTCACACATATCACACTCAACAGGACTACATGCAACTCTCAATGCCAATCAATGTGATTCACCCAGATTTTCTACAAAAAGTAGCACAAAACCAGCCCTACTAAACAAAGTATTTCCCAGATATATTACTAAGTACAGTAGTGAATTACTATACAGTGTCTCACAAACATAATATTAAACAATTTAACTCAGCACGTCACCAAACATAACATTACATATAGCACCTGCCACAATACCAATGCCTTAGGAGCATGTTATTAACACAGTGACTCACACACACATACGTCAATTTATAAAGCACCACACAGTCCATATACAAATAAACACAGCTTCTCTCACACATGGGTAAACCCTATACCACACACACATTGTATCACACACCACTAAACAGTGTCATATACTCCATATACCACTTTACATAATTCAAATATTACTCTACACTCATCCTGCACATTCCAACTTTCACTGTTTGTACTAGCCTATGTCATTACCTACCACTCTCTCCACACCCACTCTGTGGTTTTCCACTTATACACCTTGAATATTCATTGTGCTTTATCCAAATTCTACTTACAGTATCTACTTTCTGTGCTTTTCAACTTACACCCATTGTACATCCATATTGCGCCATTCATTTTACTCCAGGCACGCCCTTTCTATGCCATTCAATTATTGCTTCTCACACACCCACTATTTATAATTCAACAATGACTCCTTGCACACTAATTCTGCACAAATGTCCAATCCTTGTACACACTCTCTGTGCCAGTCATCTATCTCTCCCTTTATCACTCACTGTAAGCTATTCTTTTACACTCCATATATATGCATTCTGCACCAACTTCTACTATACAATATATACCTATTGTGTACCATTCAACATATATTCCTTGCAAACTCACTGTACTCCATCAGATACCCATCCCTTGCACCGTCTCTCTGCTATGCAACCTATTGTACAAATGCACTATCACTCACTTTAACTCTTTGCACAATCACTCTGCCACACAACTGTTATTTCTTGCGATCTATTTTTGTGTAATTCAAAAACCTTTTATTGCACATCCATTCTAAATTTTCCAAATTATTTTTGCACGTGTATCATTTACCTATTATTACTTGTACTTCGAGTTGTGCAAATATAACTTCCCTTCCTGTCATACCAATAGTACACCATTCAAGTTAGACTCTTTGCACACGTTCTCTGTGCCATTCAGTGGATACATATTGTACATTTATTCTGTCCATTCATGTCCCATCCCTTCAACACAAACACTTTGCATTTCAACTTTCACTCCTTGATAATCCTTACCTAGCACTTCATCTATCACTTCTTCACATGCACGGTGCTTGATTCAACATACCACGTATTTCATTCAACTTTTATTCCTGCATCTCCTGTGTATAATTCACTTACTTACATCACAGTCTTACTGTGAGCCATCTAAATTCCAATCATTGCAACCAATCTCTGTATTATTCAACTTAGACCCATTGCACAACAATGATATGTCATCCACCTTCTATCCTTGTATACCCTCTTTGCCATTTAACAATAATTACCTGCACACACACATTGTGAGCTTAATAGCCTTTCCAAGCACATTATTTCTGAACTGTACACTTCTAGTCATTGCACCCAACTCTACTTTTAAATTGTATTTCTTGCACTTTCTCTGTGTCACTCAAATATTTCTCCATGTACGTGCAATATGTATGATTCAATCTCCACTCCCCCCACTCTGTACTCTCTTATTTCCACTACTTCAAAATACTTCGTGCTATTCAAATTCTAGTCCATGCACACCTCCTCATGCTTTTCATTTTCACTTTTTACACACAAATTGCCAGCCATACTATTGCCAATAATTGCAAACTGTGCTTCCTACAATCCATTGCAATTTACAGCCATTGCAAACCAAATTATGCAATCTAGTTCCTCTTGTTGCACACTAACTCTGTGCCATTCAGCTATTATTCCTTTCACACACACACAGTATATACAATTTAGAACAATTCCATATACACCCATTAATAACATTTAAACTCCATTAATTGCACATGTAATTGTGCAGTTCACGTCACTCTTGCATACCAACTTGTGTCAATTTCCCTTCCACCAAAATGTCACTATATCATTAATAATTCCATTCCTTACACAACGAATTTGTGACATTTAACTTCCATTCATTGAAAATTCACTCTATGAAATTAAATTTAAACTGCTGCACAACCATAATGTGACTTTTATTTCTGCTGCATGCTCACACATTATAATTCAACTATCACTCCTCATGAAACCATTATGTGATTCTACTTATAATTCTTTCTAACCAACTATGATCCATATGACTACCTATAATGGTATTCTAATCTAGGTTATTCAACTTGCACTCCAGGCTATGCCATCCACTTACACTCCACACAATTGACTTGGTAGTGTTAATCTTTCCTTGCACATTCAAAACGTGTTCAAATATCTGCTCCTTACATACCCAATTCACACCATCCCATATCCACCCATTCTTTGCCATTTGATTATCATTTTTAGTACAATCACTCTGTAATTCAAATTCACTCTACACTGTACATCTACTATTCCTTAAAAACCCACAATTTGCTCAACAACTTATATTCCATGCATATACCCAACTTCCTCCCACTGCACCTCCTCCTGGTGCTCTTCAAATATACCCATTGCAAATCTCCAGTGCGTCATTCAATCATCACTTCTTGCAAACCCACTAAATGCCATCTAACTGTCCTTCGCACTCACTGTCAATGATTCATCTTTATACTCCACTCACTTTATACTTTCTACATCAGTCAATTTCCACTCCTTACCCAACTACTATGTGCTATTCAACTTATACCTGTTGCACAATACTCCTTGATGTTTGCTTATAAATATACATACTTCAACTTGTGGGGTTTCAGTTTCTCTACCTAACATATCAACATTGCAGCATTCACATTCCACTGCTTGTACACTCACTGTGTGAGATTAAACTCCAACCCCCTACACACTCATCGTGCACCATTCATTTCCCATGCTTTACACACCCGCTAGTGCCAGTCAGTAATTATCCTTGTGCACCCATTCTGTACCAAAAATTTCTCTTATTGGAAACCTGCTGTCACTCATTTCACACTCACTGAGGTGCAATTAAACTTTGACATTTGGAACAGAAGAGCTCTTCCTTCCTCACAGCTAGATTAAACTACTGGAGTTAAATCTCCTAAACTCTCTTTCTTAGCGCCTGTTTGATGAAATTGAAATATTTTTTTCTTCCTCACACTGTGCACACATGTTCAGCCCCAATTTCCACTCCTTACCCACAGACTACGTGCCATTCAGTTACTATTCTTGCACACATATTTTGTTCCCTTCGATTTCCTAGTCCTTTACCATAAACTCTGTGTGATTTAACTTTGACTCTTTGCATACTCTCACTGCCCAACTCATCTTGCACCTTTTTACAATAACTTTGATTCAACACATTCTCTGTAATTCAGCTCTTATTCCATGCTCACCCTCTGTGTATTATCTTACATTCCTTGCACACTCTCTGCAAGCTAAATGATTTCTGGCATGTATCTTATTTCTGTAGTATTCCACTTTTACTCATTGTAAAACCAGGTTATATCATCCATTTTAACTCCTTCCACATTCAGTTTATGCTACTTTAAAATCACTCTTTGCATGCTTACTGCATGTGATTAAACATCCACTTTTTGATTCCCATTATGCACCAACCAATTCCACTTCTTGGACACATAAGAAGTGCAGTTATGGATAGGTGATATCCCACTCACCTATCCATAATTGCACTCCATCTTGTGTAGCTCAATTTCCCTTCCTACAATGACAACTCTGCACTATTCAAATCCACTCCTTACACACTTTCTCTATATCATCCAAACTATTTCCCATATGGACCTTTGAGAAATTGTACTTACACTTTACACATATATGTATATACTCTGTCCCATCCAATTTTCAGTCCTTGCTCAGCCATCCTTGCAACTTAACTATCAATCTTTGCACACTCACTGTATGTGACTTTACTTGAGTTCTTCTCACTCCCTCTTAGTATTATTCAACTTAAATGCATTTCAAAACCATATTATGTCATCCACTTCTACTCCTTGCACACATATTCTGTGTCAATCATCATATACTCTTTTTACGCTCATTCACTTATTGTACAGTCACTTGGTACCAAATAATTTTTAGTCCCTGGATCCCACCTGTGCCCTACAATGCACACTCTTTATACCCATGCTTTGCCATTGGAAACCCACTATGTGTCATTCAACTTCTTGTCATTGGGCATCCACTGAGTCATTCTATTTCCACTTCTTGAACACTCATTCTACACATCAAATGGTTACTCCTTGAACAGGTATTTTGTGCCAACCAAATTTCTCTCCTAACAATCTTTGTCATTCCTTACACACCCACTGTATGTATCAGTTTCCAATCTTTGTATCCTCTCTCTGTTCTACTAAACTTATACTGTTACCTCCATTTTCACTGCTTGAACCCACAATATGTTCCATTAAACTATTGCTCTTTGTACACTCATTGTTTTACATTCAATATCCACTTTGACACTTTCCATTCTGCAAAATCTGATTTCCATAACTTGAATACCCCTTCTGCTCCATTCAACTACACAATCTTTGAAACCCACTATGTTTAACTCAACTTCAACTCCATGTACAGCTATTCTGTGACATTCAATTATCACTCCATGAAATCTCTCTGTGTAATTCAACACCCACTTTTTACACACCCATTCTACACCTTCCAATTTCTACTCCTTGCACATTTGTGTTATTCCACTATTAGCTTGTGCACACCCACTCTTGTGTTAATTGCATCCCATCCTGATTATATACATCTGTGTCATTCAACTTCCACAAGTTACATACCTTCTCTCTCCAATTCACTTTCACTTTTTGAACTCCAACTCTGTGACATTCAACATATATTCCTTAAAAACCTGTTCTGTGCCATTAAACCTCCACTTATGGAATAGCTACACTTTGCCAGTATGAGTACATTCTCTGGGCACCATCCACTAGCCCTTCATCTTCTATTTATTAATACATGCCCTTCAATTTGTCTCCTTCAACAACTACAATGTCTTCTCATTGAGACCCACACTATACCATTCAATTTGCAGTTATTGAAAGCCCACTCTGTGGCATTCAATAACCAGTTACTAAATTCCTACTTTGTGTGGGGGAATGAAAGTATAAATATGTGTAAACAAATTATGAATTATTTTTGATGGCCACTACCAAGTGCATTTATCTAGCTGACCTCTGTCTTTCACTCATTAGGTTTCCAGTTCTCAAGTCCTCTGACTTTGATTAAATGCATCCCACCTCCAAAATACCCAAAATGTGACCAATCCAGACCACCTTATGTTAAGAAACATAAATTAGGCTGTTTGCTTTGCTTCACAAAAATTTAAGGCAAAAGTTTTAGAGTAGATTCAACTTTCCCATGTCAGCCCATTTCCCACTCTAATAGTGTATGTACTTCTCACCTGAAAGTAGACACAACGCTGTGTAATGTAAAGTTACAGAAACATCAGGGCTAGAAAAAGACTAGCAAATCTGGTTCTCATGTCCTCTGAAGCAATCTGAAGATAGAGATCTCAGTAAATTATAAAAATTAAGTCCAAGTACCTTTCAGTGCCTTGGAAATTTCCAAAGCTCAGTAACAAAACACCCGTCATTTATTTCACATGTCATAACTCTATTGTTGCAAGTGGTAAAACCATAGTCAAACAGACTTAGACAATAGAGGGCGTATATTAATTCAGCCAGATATGGGAGCTCAAAAGACATATAAGATATTTACCTCTCCATCTCTCAACTCTACTCCTCTCTGTATTGTTCTCATTCTTTACCAACAAAAATGGGCTCCCCTCTATAAGGAGAGAAAGTTGCTACTGTCAGTCCTGCCCTTGCATAATCCTAACTGGGTACCATACATACCAGCAAGAGAATGCTCCTATCTTCATCTTTATATCAACCCCAGATCTTGACTGAGATTGGTCCTGTTTAAGATGTGCACAATCCAGTATCAATGACTTAACCAAGATGATAGAGTAATATGATTAGAGACCTGAGAATAAGGTGTTCCTCCATGTCTGGGGAGTGGAACTGTGAAGTATGATTGGCAGCTCCAGAGAATAATCAGTAATAGGAGAGGTGCTGCTCCTAGAAAGAAGAATGGATGCTGGATAGCAGAAAATAAAAGTGTATACCATATCTGAACGAACATTTTTACTGAATATAGGACACAGCTGCTTGTTTACTTGAAAGCAACACACCAACATACTTCACTTCTGTCTTATGTTTAAATATGGCATATCATTCATTCTTTGAATGTATGGTATCACACTATTCCAGAGACCAATGACTTAAAAATGAGTGTTCTTTATCATAGGGAAAGTGTAACAGACTGTAATATCCTAGAAAAACCTTTTTCAGCAACCTTGAGTAGACAGGAGATTGGAAAGGATTCTATTCTCATCCTCCCAGAAATATTGAGCTCTTTGATAGCTCAGTGTCTGAGATTCCAGGCTACTGAAGCATAAGGAAGAGTGGATAAATGGATTCTCTCTTCTCTCTCATTTCTTCCCTCCCCATTCACTCTTTTTCTCTCTCTTTATTTTACTTTACTAGTCACAAAAGAGGAGGGAAAAGGACAGAAAATAGATAAGGAAAAGGAAGAGGTCTAAGAAGAGCAAAGGGTTAGAGTTTGGTGGAACAAATACACCAACAGCTTGCTTTTGTAAATAATATTTTATTGAAACATAGCCATATCCATTCATTTATGTATGACCTATGGCTGCTTTAGAGCTACAAAGACAAAGTTGAGTAATTGCAGCAGAGTCTAACCCCCCAAAATATTTACAATCTCACCCTTTACTTAAAAGTTTGCCATCCCCTAGTAAGCAATAATTTTGCTGCCGTTGAAAACCTCTAACATTATGTTGAAAGAACTCAAATCAAATCACTGTTTTTTTTTAGTATTTGAACAAGAGAGTTTCAGGCTAGGGAAACCATCCTTTTTCAAAGCCTTGGCAGATTGATCTTACAGCTTGGCTCACCTAGTTTTTCCTATAGTGAAATTTTAGAAACTATTTATTAGGTAAAGCATTTTCTCATAAAAATGGAGCCTCCTCTATTTAATTCAACAGAAAGACCAAGTCTTTTCTCAAGATGAAAGATATGATCATAAAATTTCTGCTGTATAGAAATTTCAAGTTTAGCATCACAAAAACAGGCAATTTGGACAGTGAAATTGATCTTCCTGTATTGAATAGCTTTTCTTTTCTACACATCCTCTAGAACTCTGGCTACTGTAGAAAGGCTCCTGGCAGCTGGAGATCCAAGGCCCTGGTGCTGAACTACTGTCAGAGGGTCCATTATCTGAGTTAAAGGACAAGACTATTGTTTCAGGGCTGATACAGTTTCTTAGGATTTAAGCATCCTAACACACCTAAGGAGATTTGGATCATCAACCTCCTGACTTAGCAGCGCTGCATGTGCAAAATTGAGTCTCTTTGACTGAATCCCTTCTAATGAGATGTTCCAGGGCTCTTCTCATATAGGCAGTTTTTGGCTTTAGAGAGCTTGCAGAACTATCTGGAGAGGAGTTCTGAGGTTTTTAATAGAAATCAACATTTTCTGCTATAAGGTCCTGTCTGTGCATCTTCCTTTACTAAGGGAAGAATGCAGAGTTAGGGTCATCACTAAAGTACTTCACGAGGTTTACTTTTCTAAGCGTTAATACTGAATACTTGCTATTCTCCATTACTATTAGTTTCAGCTTCCTTCTGAATCTCTATTAGTTGTATCACTAACTTTTGCTTCCCCTCAAAGACTGCTCTGAAAGTTGTTAAAGAGACATTTTGGTGATAATATAGGATTGGCACATTGAGCCAGATGATTTCTGGAAGGCCTCTACTCCACGTAATCAGGAAAGATACCCACACAAAATGTGATTTGGGTATTGAGACTGCTAACTCCACATACACATACCAATAGGATATGAAACGTATTATGAGCTTTTATGGCTTAGAGTTTTAGTAATGGTTAGGATGTAAGGCCAGAATGAGCGTTCCAGTGAAAAGTTGGTTTGAATTTCCCAGTGGTGCTAAAGAAGGGAGCACCCCACATTTCCTATCAGCTTGCACAGATGTGGGGCATAAAGGGAACGGGGAGGGATGGAGCTTGAGAGCTCTTGGCAGTCAAAGGATTGATGCACAGAGGATTGGACCAGATGCCTTTAAAGTTACTTCCAAACCTAATATTCTGTGAATCAGTGGCATTCATTAATCATCTGGGGGATTGAAACTCTCAGGAGCTTAGGAAAAGTTTCCAGGTATGACCTTCAAAACTACATGACATAGTTGACTTTAAGAGGTGTAAATCTGAAGAAAAAAATGAAGTTTGCCCAAAACATCTCCTTTTTGTACCTTTTTGCTTACCTTTCACCCTCATGGTCAGCACTAATAGATTAACCCATTTCCTCCACATATTGGTGAAGTAAGTGGTTTTGTCCATGATACTTAATGTGCACTGGTCTCTAAAATATATTTATACATTTTACTATAAAGTTTTAACTTACAGAAAAATATGCAGAAAATAAAGATAGTATATATGCCCCCATTATTGTTAACAAACTTTGCATTAGAGTAGTATGTTTATTACAATGGTGAAAGAATATTATTATAACCATACTGTCAACCATAATCCATGGTTTACATTATAGTCCACTGTTTTTGGTGTATGGTCCTGTTTTATTTTTAATTGTTTTTTTGTATGCTGTATGGGGGGGTCATATTTCATTATTTTTTCCATGTGAGTATCCCATTATTGCAGCACCATTTGTTCAATTTTTGTTGGTTTTTTTGTTTTGCTTGTTTGTTTTTTGGGAAGTGCATGGACCAGGAATCAAACCTGGGTCTACTGCATGGCAGGCAAGAATTCCACCACATGGCAGGTGAGAATTCTACCACTGAAGTATCCTTGCACTCTCTTTTAAATTTTTATCCTATACCATATATACAATCTAAAGTTTTCTTTTTTAACCACATTCATGTATATATCCACAATGTTTTGTTACCATCGCCATCATCCATTAACAATAGTTCCCAAAATGTAAGTAGAAAATCTGTACACTTTCAGCATTCACTCCCCATTTCCTACCCCTACCCTGGGCCCAGAACCTGTATTCTAGTTTCTGATTCTTTGAATTTGATTATTCTTATTATTCCATATCAGCAAGGCCACACAATAGTTATCTTTTTGTGTTTGGATTATTTCACTCAACCTGATGTCTTCAAGGTTCATCTATGTTATTGTGTGGATCAGAATGTCATTCCTTTGTATGGCTAAATAATGTTCCATTGTAGGAATATCCTATATTTTGTTTACAATTTCATCAATTGATGGACACTTGGCTGCTTCCATCTTTAGTCACTTGTGAATGATGCCAGTATGGACATCAGTGTACGAATATCTGTTCAAGTTCTTGCTTTCGGTTTTTTTGGGTACATTTGTAGAATTGGGATTGCAGGATAATTTTCTAACAACTTTTTCAGGAACTACCAAACTATCTTCCATAGTGCCTGTACCATTTTGCATTTCCACCAACAATGAATAAGTGTTCCTGTTTTCCACATCTTCTCCAACACTAATTCTCCATTTTTAATAATAGCCATTTTAGTAGGTATGAAATGAATCTCATTGTGGTTTTGGTTTGCATTCTCCTAATGGATAATGGTGTTGAGCATCTTTTATGTGCTTTTTAATCCATTTTTAAATCTTCTTGGAGAAGTGTCTATTCAGGTGTTTTGCCTGTTTTTTAATTTTTTTGTTGTCTTTTTTATTGTTGTTGAGTTATAGAGTTTCTTTGTATATTCTGAGTATTAAGACCTTATTGGATATGTGGTTTCCAGATATTTTCTCCTATTCAATAAGTTGTTGTTTTACTTTCATGATGACTTCCTTTGATGTGCATACATTTTTAATTTTGATGAGGTCCAAGTTACCTACCTTTTCTTTTGCTTCTCAGGCTTTGAGTGTAACATCTAAGAAATTTTTTTCAAATACAAGAACCTGAAGATACTTCCTTCTGTTGTCTGTTAGGGATTTTCAACTTCTGATTTTTAAATTTAGGTCTTTGATCCATTTTGAGTTGATTTTTTATTATGGTGTGAGGTAGGGGGTCCATTTGCATTATTTTGCATATGGACATTCAGTTTTCCCAGAACCATTTGAATGCACCTGACAACCTTGTCCAAAATGAGTTGGTCATAGATGTAAGGATTGGTTTCTGAGCTCTAGATTCAATCCAATTGGTTTATATGTCTGTCCTTGTGTCACTAGCATTCTTTTTTTTATAATCACGTGCACCAGTTTCAAAGTATTATATTCCGCAGAAAAGCTATGTTTTGATCCTCATCCATCTTGTGGAAATAGCTAACCATTTCTTTTAATCCCTATTCAGCACTGTAGGCTGGAAACTTGATTAGATTATCTCCACAAAGGTGCAGCTCCATTCATTCCAGGCGGGTCTTGATTAGTTTACTGGAATCCTTTAAAAGAAGGAACATTTTGGAAAAAGCTTCAGAGCGACAAGAACCATGAAAGCTCATGCAGCCAAGACCTTTGGGGATGAAGAAGGAAAACGCCCCTGGGGGGAGCTTCATGACACAAGAAGCCTGGAGAGAAAGCCCTCAGACATCTCCAGGCTCACTGTGTGCCTTTCCAGTTGAGAGAGAAACCCTGAACTTCATTGGCCTTCTTGAACCAGGATATTTTTCCCTGGATGCCTTAGATTGCAGATTTCTATACCTTGCTTTAATTTGGACATTTTCATGGCTTCTGAAATGTAAACTTGCAACTTAATAAATTCTCCATTTTGGAAGCCATTCTGTTTCTGGTGTATCGCATTCCAGCAGTTAGCAAACTAGAACACCATGGTTTTAAAATGAGTTTTAAAATTGGGAAGCATGAGTCCTCCAACTCCATTGTTCTTCTCTTTCAAGATGGTTTCAGTTGTTAGAGGCCCATTACCCTTGCATATAAAGTTGATTGGTTTTTCCAATTCTACAAAAAGGGTGTTGGAATTTTGATTGAGAGTGCATTGGCTCTATAAATCAGTTTGTGTAGAATTGACATCCTAACAATATTTAGTCTCCCAGTCCATGAAAATGAAATTTCTTTCCAATTATTTAGGTCTTTTTTACTTCTTTAAGAAATGTTTTGTACTGTATTATATATGAGTTCTTTACATCCTTGGTTAGATTTATTCCTAAATATTTGATTCTTTAGTTGCTATTATAAATAGATTTTTTTCTTTATTTCCCATTTAAAGTGTTAATCAATAGTTTATAGAAATACTACTGACTTTTGCATGTTGATCTTGTACCCCACCACTTTGGTGAAATTGTTTATTTGTTCTAGTAACTTTGTTGTGGATTTGGGGGGGGGAGAGGTTTCTTTATATAGGTTTATGCCATCTGAAAATAGGGAGGTTTTTCTTCTTTTTTTTCAAATTGGATGCCCTTTATTTCTTTTTCTTACCTGAATGCTCTGGCTATCACTTCCAGTACAATATTGAATAGCAGTGGTGACAATGGGCATCCCTTGTCTTGTTCCTATCTTAGAGGAAA
This sequence comes from Myrmecophaga tridactyla, assembly GCA_004026745.1. Taxonomy (NCBI): domain Eukaryota; kingdom Metazoa; phylum Chordata; class Mammalia; order Pilosa; family Myrmecophagidae; genus Myrmecophaga; species Myrmecophaga tridactyla. The sequence continues at coordinate 40,675 of PVIY010010532.1, forward strand.
AGCTTTCATCATTTCACCATTAAGAATGATAATAGTTGTGAATTTTTCAAATACAGTCTTTATAGTACAGTTCATAAGCTGCTGGAATGCAATATACCAGACCTGGAAAGGTTTTTTAAAAGGGGAATTTGTTAAGTTGCATGTTTACAGTTCTAAGGCCATGAAAATGTCCATATTAAGACAAGCCTATAAGAGTGTCCAAATTAAGGCATCCCAGGAAAAATACCTGACTCAAGAAGATTGATAGGTCCAGAACACTTCTGTCAACTGGAAAGGTATATGGTGATGTCTGCTGGCTTTCTTGCCTAGCCTCTTGTTTAATGCAGCTTCCCTGGGGGTGTCTTCTTTCTTCATCTCCAAAGTTCTCTGGCTGTGTGGACTCTGTTGGTTCTGGTTGCTCTAAAATTTTCCCAAAATGATTCCCTCTTAAAAAGCTCCAATAAGCAACCCCACCTTGAATGGGTGGACACACATCTCCATGGAAACTATCTAATCAAAAGTTACTACCCACAATTGGGTGGGTCATATCTCTATGGAAGCAATAAAAAGATTCCACCCAGCAATATTAAATGAGGATTAAAGGACATAGATTTCCTGGGGTACATAATAGCTTCAAACTGGTACATTCCACCCTTTGGACCCCAAAATACTTTTCAAATGCAAAATACGTTTATTCCATAACAATATTAGAAAGGATTACACCATTTCATAACAATAAAAATACAGTACAAAGTCAGAAACAGTATTAATCTCATCAAAGTCAGCTATAGGCATGGTCGGTCACATGGCAAAATGCTACTCTGGATCTGGACCTGTAACTGCCAATATACAAAGGAGGCACAACCATAGGATTTTCCATAAGGAGAAATTGGAAGGAATGCAGGGGTCATTGGACCCATACAGTTCCAAAAACCTGCAGGGTAAACTTCATTGCATTTCAAAGGCTGAGAGTCATTTATCTTCAGGACTTTGGAAATCAGCAGTCCCACCCTTTCCAAGGGCCTACACAATGGCCCACTTCTCTTTGAATATAGCCTTAGGGGACATTGTGGACACCACTTTTTTCTTGGCTCCACCGTTTCCAAGTACTAGGGCTGTACCTGGGCTCTCCGCCATCTCCAGAACACACATTCAACCCCTGCAGAACAATGTGGTGGCAGCCAGGCTCTCCCCAGTCCCCAAGGAATGTGCTCCACTCTCTCCAAGGCCTGGGATACAACTCTTCCCAAACATAGAGGTGAAAGGCCCACCCTCTGCCTTTGGAGCAAACTTATCCCCTCCAAGTACTTTGGTTGGTCCACTGTCCTGGCCCAAGGTTCTTGATTTCAGATTTTAGCTTTCACAGTTCTGCCTTTGTAGGTATTTTTCCTGTAATGTGTCCCTTTTCTGCCCCTCTTAGTATGGACTGGCAGTGGTTCCATTTATACAAGTCTCACAACACTTTTGTTGGTTTTCTATATAACAGGCAGGGATCATACCCATCAGACAACAGGGATTTCAACATATCCTTCCCAGATAATTCCATCTCAAGTCCTTGCTTGTACTGTAATGGCCAACTGCTTCCATGTTTAGTTAATCCTCATGTGGGGACTATTCTTTGGGGTCTCCCTTTCTGGAATCCCAGAGTTCTTCAGACCATCAATTTCTGGTTTCTTTATACCCAAGAGTTCAGCTTATCTCTTTCCTGTCACATTTAACTGTAACCTGCAAGGAGAAGCCAGAAGCCACACTTAGTTTGAAAATTCCCTCAGCTAAGCATCCTGGGTTGTCTCCTTTAAATTATAACTTCCACCCAACAGCATTACTCAATTTGGCCAAATTATTTGCCGTTTTAACCCAATGCAAACATCACCTTCCTTCCAGTTTGCAATGACACATTCTTCATTTCTGTCTAAAGCCTCATCAGAGGTATCTCTAGAGTCCACATTTCTACCTACAGTCTCATCAAAGCACTCTAGGTTTCTTCTATCAAGCTCCTCACAATTCTTCCAAAATCTTTCCCTTATCCATTTAAAAAGCCATTCCAACATGTTTGGTATTTGCAAACTGCAACAGCACCCCACTTCTCTGGTACCAAAATCTGTTCTAGTTTACAAGCTGCCAGAATGTAATATACCTGAAATGGAATGGGTTTTTAAAAAGGGGAATTTTATAGTTGCAAGTTTACAGTTCTAAGGCCATGAAAGTGTCCAACCTAAGGCAAGGCTGTAAGAGTGTCCAAACCAAGGTATCCAGGGAAAGATACTTTGACTCAAGAAGGCTGATGGGATCAGAACACCTCTGTCAGTGATGTCTGCTAGTTTTCTCTCTTGGCCCTTTGTTTCCTGAAGGAGCCATGAGTGTTTTCCTTCTTCATCTGCAAAGATTTCTGGCTGTGTGTACTCTGATGGTTCTGGTTGCTCTAAAGCTTTTTCAAAATGGTTCCCTCTTAAAGGGCTCCGGTGAGCAACCCCACCTTGAATGGGTGGAGACACATCTCCATGAAAACCATCTAATCAAAAGTTCCCACCCAGAACTGGGTGGGTTATATCTCCATGGAAATAATAAAAAGATTCTACCCAACAATATTGAATGAGGATTAAAGGACATGGCTTTTCTGGGGTACATAATAGCTTCAAACTGACACAATCTTGTTGAAGAAATTTCCTTCTATTCTTAATTTTCTGAGTTTGTTTTATTTTTTTTATCAAGAAAATGTGCTGTATTTTGTCAAATGCCTTTCTGCCTCAATTGACATTATCATGTATTTTTTCCATTCATTTTTTTAATGTGGTATATTGCATTACTTGAATTTCTTATGTTAAAGAACACTTCCCTAGCTGGGATAAATCCCATTGGTCATGGTGTATAATTCTTGTAATGTGCTGCTGAATTCAGTTTGCTGGAATTTTGTTGGGGATTTTTGCTTCTATACTCATAAGGGATATCAGTCTGCAACTTTATTTTCTTGAATATCTTTATCTTACTTTCAAATTATGCTGATTTTGACCTTATCATATAAGTTAGGGTGTGATCTATCCTTTTCAATTTTTTGGAAGCATTGGAGCAGGATTGGTGTTTATTCTTCTTGGAATGTTTAAGTAAAATTAATCTGTGAAGCCATCTGTTCATGGACTTTTCTTTCTTGGGAAGTTTTTGATTACTGATACAATTTCTTTACTAGTTATTGGTTTGTTGAATTCATCTATTTATCCTTGAGTTTATCTAGGTAGTTGGTGTCTGTTTTTTATACAGTTGTTATTAAACATTTTTATATTGTAAGAGAAGGCAGAGGACAGTATTGTTTATTCAAACAAATATATTTCTAATTGTTGGTGTTCTAGGAATTGATGAGGGAGTTATTTTAGGAGGCAGAGGGGAGAAATGAATTTTCATGCTACTCCTGACTTTAAGCTTCCACTCCTGGCCAGTCACTATCTGAACCACAGAGAAGGGATTCTTGGTCCTATTTATAACCTTTTTTTAGAAGAAACCAAGTAGCAATTTGGAAAGGCATTTCCATCCGGTTTCAGAATTTCACTCAGAAGGGTTTTTGAGCATGATATATATTAATTAGTTAATTAATTCATCAAACACAAGTAGAGCAGCACAAATCAAGCAAAATTCCTGGTTTATTAATTAGGATTTTTTAAATTGTAATCCACAGTTATAGTTTCTTTTTAGAGCAGAGAAACATTGCCAGGTCAGCAGGAGTCCACAGACTCACCAGGAGGCTCAATGAACACAACTGGAAATGGATGTATGCCAAGAGGACTCTGTGGGGTTAGGATGAAAAAGCCATGGATAGAACAATTTTGACTTAATTTTCATACCCATATCATCAATGGAAAAAGGTTACATGAGTGCCTATAATTAAGTTTTGCACATTTCAGGCTCACCATAAAGACTGTGGAACAGAATTTTATGAGTGTTTTCTTAGAAAACAAGAACTCTTCTAGATTATTTTCATTGTATTTCCTTTCATCATTTCCCCTACCATTTCCCAAGGTGCCAGATTTAGCAAATAGATGCATTTTTTATTTTAGCTAGTCAGCTTATTAAGATGTAACCACAAAGATGATTTATTGATTCATTTGTTTGAACAATAAATATAGCATACACACACATACATTAGCACATGCTATAGGCACAGTTCTGAGAATAATAATGAATAAAATAGGGGAGATGTTCTGTTTCATGGAGTTCATATTCCAATGGGGGAGAAAATAGAAAGAAATAAAAAAAAGTACATTATTTGATATGTGGAATTAATGATGAGTGCTAAAGCCAAAAAGTAAACCCAATGTCCTTTCACCCCAATCTCCGGTGGCACAGCACTCCACTTAGCTGTCATCGCTACCACAATGTAAAAGGAAAGCTGCAGCTTGCAAGATACCTTCCTACCATCTCATCAAAAAGGGAGTGCATGCCTCTTAAACAAATAAATGAAAGGAGAGATGGAAAGAATCAATTCTGCACTGATCTAAATCACTATTACCTCTTCCCTAAACTGATGGAATTTCTCTTAATTGGCGTATTTGAGTGGCTTCTTCCTAGTCTATAAACTCCACGAGAAAAGTGACATTATCTTGTTTTCCATTGTGTCTCATCATCTGGCTCATACACAGCTAAAAACAAGAGACCAGTAAATGTTAACAAATGTAGGAGCACATCAAATCAGAGAAACACTATACTCTGCTATACTGAATGATTGATCTTCTGCTGGGTACCATTTGGGCACATAAAGCTACAAAACTGAACATGCCTTGCCTTGAAGAGGTACAGCCGAGTGGAAGACACAAAATAGGCCAACTATTATACATCTAACAAATTCTGGCTCAGGGTGCGATCATTAATGTGGAACTCAGAGGTAGAGGGAGTTGAGGTGAGAAGGGATAGATAAAACTCCATAGTAATAAGTTTTCTTAGTACTCAGTGGTCCTTTGGCTCCCTATCCCCACCAGATGTCCTTTCTTAAGACCCCAGGCTGCTCTATTGGGGTCAGACTGAAGAATACAAGAATGTTTCGGTGCAAGAGAACAACTGTACTCCTCCCATTCTTGCCTGTTCCCCTTTGGCTTTTCATTATAAATACAGAAAGGCAAAGCAACCAGAGCCATATTCTCCAGAGTCAAGGAGCACTGAAATCTGCAACCCCCATCCCCTCCCTGTGGTCACTGTGGGCTGCCGTTGCTCAGTCTATATCCCTGGCCTTTCCAGTCCTATGTCCTGCCTCATTATCTTGATGGATTCAAAGGTGCCTTAATTCACTTTCTACAGGGTCAAAGCTGACCTATCTGGACAACTACACAATCTATCTGGACTACATAGAAATCTTTCTGGACTACTCTTAAAACTTCAGCAGAAGGAAGTGGCCTTCTAATGCTGTCTCTCGTCTCTTGAGTGGCATAACCTTGCTATTCCCCAAGGATCACCTTTCCCCCACTTTCCCTTCCTTTGCAAGACTTTGAAACATTCCCTAAAGGGAATGAGTCAGAATCCATAAAGAACGGCATTTCATCCTCTTATGGGGTGTTTATTACAAAGTGGTAAATTAATCCCCACAAATAGTATGTTAACCAAAATGCAGTACATTTTCTGCAGTTCATTGGGAGAGTTGAACAAAAGCATTTTTTTCTGAAAAGAGACTATATTTCTCCTTTTATACATTAATTTAGTAACTTTGTATTCAGTGGGCACTTGCTTTATACTAAACATTGTGCTGGTAGAAGCCCAGGACTGAAAAAAGAGAAACTTCTCCCTTTTAGAAGTTCCAGCGAGAAAATCCATACACACACAACCACACACACACACACACACACACACACACACACACACCTCTAGCACAAGGAAGAGTGGGATAGTAAACTTTTGGTTAGTTCAGATGCAATAATTATCTCAGGGATAAGGGAATTGGGGAGAAAAGTCACATCTTGTTGCTGAAGTATAGGCTGTTTTCAAGGAAGTAGTGACGTTTGAGCTGAGCCTTAAGAACTCAACTCTTCCTCCCAACTTACCATTTAAGGGCAGGGTTATAACCCTCGATAAGGGAGATTATTTTGTCCTCTTCATTTTTATCATTGTGGTTCTTTCAAAGGTTTGCCTTCATCTCAGAAGGGAGATTGTACAAGTATTATGGCCATAGGGGAAAGCATTGAACATTTTTAGTATATATAAAAATTACATTTTTGCATTCTCAACCTACTTCCATTGTGTGTTTTGAATATATTTCCACTTTAAAGCTTTGTTAAGAATTTTCCCAGAGCTCAAATGATTAAATAAAGGAAACCTGTCCTTTCAGGATATGCTCTTATCTTAAAACAGAATATCTCTTATTACAACTCAACTGAAATTACAGCATGGCAGCTACCTTCCAAATGATCTCTCCCAGTAGAGTTTAACCAGATCTGTCTACTCCAGAAAATTGTGTTTGGTTAATTCATCTTTAGAGAGGGTTAGGATTGTCAGAAGTGCCTAAACTTCAGTTCAAAGGGGTCTTCCATTGCCTGTATAAACAGGAAATTTTCTCAGATCTGCTGTAACTATATTCTGGGCTTCATAAAATGATCAAAGTCTGCAGCTTATGTCATCAATGCCTAATATTGTTTATTTAGGACTTAAGTGCAAGTCTGTTGAGAAGAAAGACTTCATTTAAGAAAGACTCCTAAATGCCTCATGAGAAGAAAATAAACATTGCTTGTTAGGGATGTGCTTGAAAACACAGTGCAAGCTTCTCTCTCTGTTCTGAGTCTCACCCTTAAAGACCTCAGGAGGAAAGAGAGAAGCAACACTGATATTGCAATGGAAAAAGATGTCACCATTCCTTCTTTCTATAACTACTTCTACAATTATAAAAATTTTTGCTTTTACCACTCTAGGACCTGAAGAATATTGAGTCTGTTCAGTACTACTCTCTAAGCAGAGACAGAAATGGGGGAAAGGAAGGTGGGTAATGTGGGGGAGTAAGGTGTGATGCAAGTGCTAATCCTACAACTACTTAGTAGCAAAGAGAGATCACTAATCAACCGCATTCATTAACTTCTCTTCCTTGGCATTGTGGAGGAGAGACCAGGAGCTTCACATCTTGCATCATTCTAATATTCATGATGAATCATGAATTTACACATTTAATAAAATTATTCCCCTGACTTTCACAAAGAGAAAATTTAGATGAATATTCCAAGAGCTTCAGTCCAAATTTTCTTGATCATATTCATGACAGATAAGTACAGGCCTTCAGAGGTCCCTCTCATAATACAGTCACTCAAACTATGAGTCAAGGAATGGTTTCCCCCTGACTGATTCTTAGTGCAGGGCTTCCTTTGCAGTTCAACCTAGGACTTTTTCTTGCTAACTTTATTTCTGAGAGAAGAGAATAATGATCAAAATGCAAGGATTAACGTCCCTTCAAAACTCATTGTTCCCTTGCAGCTCCTAGAAAGACACAGGTAAAAAAAATGAGGTAAGACATTAATGGGGAATTCTTTAATCTCTCACCTGCAACAAATTTGGAGAGAAAACAAATCTTAAACCTGCTCAGAATCCTCCAACTTAACTTATGTCAAGACTAGAATTGTTCAAATTTCATTTTATATTTGAAATTAGACTTGTAAGAAGATTCTCACAGTTCATACCATTCTCACATGTGGAAAATAAAGTGCTCTTGTTTATCTATTGCATTAATGCCCCCATCCTGTCATCAATAGGAAAAGTCTCCAATTGTAATGGGGTTTCAAGGATTTCCATGGGTTGAGACTAATCCATCCTTTGTCTCCTAGAAACATAGCAAGGCATGCATCTGCACGTGTGTGTATGTGTGTATGTGTGGTCATATGCATGTACAAAATACTGAATCCACAATGATTTTCCATATAAACTTTTGAATTGAACTGTGTGACTTTGGCCTCCTTTCCATGATGTAGTGATATCTTATTGCATGTTCTACCTCACCAATTTCCCACCTCTTATCTCACCCCCAGAGAAGTTAACATTAATCTTATTAGTCAGACTCTAGACTACTTATTAGGACACACTTATCAGTGGGCAAAAATAAAACTGCAGCTTCTTCTCTCCAAGGGTAGGGCAATCTACGCTTTCTCCCACATGGAAAAAGTCCCACTAGCTTTCTGTATTCTTTTCTTCTCAGGCTCATGATTGGTAACTTGAATCTTTTTTGTGTACTGCATACCTCATGAAGCCTGATGGATGGTGTTAAAACTTGAGTGGGGGACTTTTTTTGGGGGAAGATAGTGGATTAGGAGCTCCAGAACTCAGTCTTCATAAAAGAATTACTATTAAACAGAGAGAACTGTCTGAAACAATATTTCAAAATTTCAAGGGCAAAAGAACATTATAGAACATCTAGGAAAGAGTGGGAGGAAAAGGCAGATAAATTGCAAGAAAGAACTATAAATTGCTTTCTCCCCAAGAGGGGTGTGCATGACTGATCACTTATCATGGCTTTTGATTAGTGAATTCAGATCACTGGGTCCCTGCTTAGAGGGCAGCTATTGCCAAACAAAGGCAGTGGCAACAATTGTTTCGAGCTTCCCTTGACAGGGACAGAGGCAATGGAGATTTAAAGATGCAATGCTTCTTCAGGGCTATAGGGGACAGTTAGCTGAAGGGCTGCATTTGCTGGGCAGGCCAAGAAATCTCAGCTTTGGGCAGCCATTGGAGAAGCTTTTGGAGTCCATCCTGGTTTCCTCCACAAGACCTTTTGGAGCTAGTCTGCACCCCCTGCAGGGGTTCCTGGAACTGTGTTGGTTGGGAAAGACTCATTTGGGAAAATCTTTTCAAGGTGACCCTCCTCACAGAATTTCCCCTGCAGGAAAAGGCAGCTTGAGACAAATGAAAGGAATGTAAAATAATTATAGAGGCAGAGAAAGGCCTGCCAGTGTCAAATACCTGGGAGGTCTGTCTCCTGGGAAACAAGGGGGATAACCAAACTACTGTAAACAGAGATACTATAAAATAACTAATGAGCAAAAGCTTGGGATAAGACAGAGGTCAAGAACGATAGGGAAAACCCTCCACATTCCATTTGCCTTGGGCAGACCTTCCTAATGAGAAGGCTGAAACTCAAAAAAATCTTTCTTACAACTAGCTGTTTACAAAACCAAGAAACAGACACCATAAGATAAGTCACAGAGTTAACATTTTAAAATATTAACATACATAGTTTGCAAAAGTAGTGTGCAAGATAAGCAGAGAAACAAGAAATAGTAGCCCATCCAAGGAAAGACAATAAAAATACAGAAAGCATCAATGAAGAAGATGAGTATGTGGACATGCTGATCAAAGTCTCTTAAAAATGATCTTAAAAATACTCAAGGAGGGGGTACAAGGGTAGTTCAGTGGTAGAATTCTTGCCTGCCATGCGGGAGACCCAGGTTTGATTCTGGCCCATGTGCTTACTCCCTCCTCCCCTCCAAAAAATTCAAAAAATGGTGCTGTAATAACAGGATAGTCGTTTGGAAAAAAGAATGAAATGTGATCCCGACCATAGAGCATACAAAAAAATGTTCAAGGAAATGAGGGAAAGTACAGAGAAAGTACAAAAGGATATCAGGAAAACAATGAATGGGCAATATGAGACTATAAATAAAGATATAGAAATTACAAAAAGGAACCAAACAGAACTACTGGAGGTGAAGACCGTGATGAAGAAATGAAAAATGCTCAGGAAGGTTTTAAGAGAAGTTTGGTGTTACCAGAATAAAGAATTAGTGAACTTGAAGACAAGACACTTGAAATAAGTCAGATTGAGGAACAGAAAGAAAAAAAATATATATTAAAATTGAAAATAACCTAAGACATCTGTGAATATACCACCAAATGCCACAATATATACATTATAGGAGTCCCAGAAGAAGAAGAAAGAGAGAAAGTAATAGAAGGAAGAGTCAAAGAATTAATGACAGTTAACTTCTTAAATCATCAAAAGATGCGAATGCACACATCCAAGAAGTTCAGAGAACACTTAACATGATAAATATTAAAAAAACATTCCCCACAATATACTGATTACATGATCAGATACAAAGAACAAGGATAGGTTTCTGAAAGCTGTAAGAGAAAAACAATGTGTTGTACATAAAGTACTTCCAAATAGATAGTGGATTGATTTTTCATTAGAAACAAACAAAAGAGAACACAAAGAATAAATTGCATTCACATAGCAACTAAAAGAATCAAATATGTAGGAATAGTTCTAACCAGGAATGTAAAGAGCTTGTGCATGGAAAACTACAGAACATTGCTAAGAGAAAATAAAGAAGACATTTAAAATGGAGGGATATTCCAGGTAATGGATAAGATGACTAAATATTGTTAAGATGTCAATACTATCCAAAGCAATCTATAGATTCAACTGAAACCCAATAAAAATTTCAACAACCTTCTTTCCAGAAATGGAAGTCAGTCATCAAACTTATATGGAAATGTTAGGGGCCCCAAATAGCTAAAGCCATCTTAATAAAGAATGGATTTGGAGGGATCATACTTCCTGATCTTAAAACTTGTAACAAAGCCACAGGAATAAAAACAGCATGGTACTGGAACAATGACAGACATACAGACCAATGGAATAGAATTGAGAGCTCAGAAATCAACCTTCATATTTATGGACAAAGTGCTTTTGACAAAGTGACAAAGACAAGTCAATTGGGAAAGAATAGTCTCTTCAACAAATGGTGCGTGTAACACATGATCTCCATTTAAAAAACAAAAAGGCAATGTCCCTTACCGTACACCATATAAAAAATCAACTGAAAATTGTTGAAGGACCTTAATATAAACGCTAGAACTAATAAAGTCCAACTAGAAAAATGTAGAGAAACATCTCCAGGACTTTGTATTAGCAACAGTTTCTTGGCTTTATACCCAAACCACAAGCAACTAAAAGAAAAAAATTAGATAAATAGGACCACATCAAAATTAAAAACTTCTGGTCCTCAAAGGATTTCATCCTGCAGGTGAAACAACAACATACACAATGGTAGAAAATATTTGGAAACCAATATCTGAGAAAGGATTATTATCTAGAAGACATAAAGAAATCGTTCAACTTAGGGACAAAAAGACAAACAATCCAATTAAAAGTGTGCTGAACACTTGAAAAGATATGTCCCCCCCCAAAGATATAAAAATGGCCAGAAAGCACATGAAAAGATGTTCATCATCTATAGTCATCAAAACCACAAGATTCCATTTCACAGAAATTAGAAGTTGTTATTTTAAAAAAGTGGAAAATAACAAATGTTGGAGAGAATGCAGGGAAATGGGAATATGTATTCACTGCTGGTGAGAGTGCAAAATTGTTCAGCCCCTGTGACAGTTCGGCAGTTCCTCAGAAAGCTAAGTATAGCTACTATATAACCCAGCCACCCCACTACTAGTTAATACGGAAAAGAATTGAAAGCAGGGACAGGAACAGATATTTTTACACCAACGTTCATAGTGGCATTATTCAAGTGTTCATCAACTGGTGAATGGATGAATAAAATGTGGTATATACATATAGTGAAATGTTATTCAACCATAAAAAGGAGTGAAGTCCTGATACATCTAACGACCATGGATGAGCCTTGAAGATATCACATTAAGCTGAATAAGGCAGACACAAAAGGACAAATATTGTATGATCTCACTATTTTGAAACAATTAGAATAAGCAAACTCATAGAGTGAGAATCTAGAATACAGTTTAACAGAGTAGGGGCTGGAAATAGGGAATGCAAAGTTAAGGTTTAAAATGAACACAGTTTCTATGTGGAATGGAATGTTGGAAATGTTTTGATAATGGATGGGGGGTATGGTAACACAACCTTATGAATACAATAAACAGCACTGAAATATACATCTGAATGTGATTGATAGAGGATATTTCATAGTGTGCATATTTGTTTTGGTCTGTAAGCTGCTGAATGTGATATACCAGAGATGGAATGTTTAAGAGGGAATTTATTAAGTTGCAAGTTTACAGTTCTGAGGTTGTGAAAGCATCAAAGTTAAAGCAAGGCTATAAGAATGTCCAAATTAAGGCATCCAGTAAAAGATATCTTGACTCAAGAAGGCCGATGGGTCCAAAATACCTCTGTCAGCTGGAAAGGCACAAGGCAATGTCTGCTAGCTTTCTCTCCAGGCTTCTTATATCATATAACTCCCCCAGGGGCATTTTCCTTCTTCATCTCCAAAAGTCTCTGGCTGTGTGGGCTCTGTAAGTTCTGGTTGCTCGAAAGCTTTTTTTTTTTTTTTCCCAAAACTGTTCCCTCTTAAAAATTTCCAGTAAACAATCCCATCTTGAATGTCTGAGTTGCATCTCCATGAAAACCATCTAATCAAAGTTTACCACCCACAATTGAATGGATCACATCTCCATGTAAACAATCAAAAGGTCCTACCCAGCAATTTTGAATGAGGATTAAAGGGCACAGCTTTTCTGTGGTACATAATAGCTTCAAACCTGCACAATATGGTAACAATAAAAAATGTTTAAAAATCCATGGAACTACCCTACACAGACAGTGAACCCAAAGTTAAACCATGGATTTTAATTAATAACACAGTTATAAAAATATGCTATCCATCAATTGTAAAAAAAATGTTTCATACCAATGCAAGATGCCACTTGTAGGAAGATCTGGGAATGTGGTATTTTATGCATGATTGTTCTGTAAACCCACAGAACAAACAAATGTTTCTTTTTTTTTTAATAAAAACAACATGAATGGAGCAAAGAGGATAGATAGGCTCATTCAGTTCTTAGGCCGTGTCATCTTCCCCAGTTTCTTTCACATAACAATCATATAATTGGTAGACACAAGTCTAGTTCATGATAAGAATGTGTTTCGATTTACAATTGAATTCAACTTATCATTGTACATTTTGCATAATTTCTCTATCAGAAAGGAGAGGCATTGGGTCAAAACAATTTTTATTGCTATGGGCTCTTCCATTGAATGGCATTAGAGCCCAATCCCTTAGTACATACTAATGACATATTACATATATGGTGTCTTTGTAGCTACTTCTCACTGTGAATCAAGATAAGCTTTCTGTAATGCTGTGCTTACCTGCTTGTCTGCTGCCTGCTTGCCACATGGGTGGTGTTCTAGTTTGCTACCTGCCAGAATGCAATATACTGGAAACAGAATGGCTTTTAAAAAGGGGAATTTAATAAATTGCTGCTTTACAGTTCTAAGGCCAAGAAAATGTCCCAATTATAACAAGTCTGTAGAAATGTCCAATCAAAGACATCCAGGGAAAGATACCTTGGTTCCAGAATGCCAATGAAGTTCAGCATTTCTCTCTCAAGTGAAAAGGCACATGGCAAACCCAGTCACAGTGTCTCAACTGGAAGGGCACATGGCGAGCAAGGCATCATCTGCTAGCTTTCTCTCCCAGCTTCCTGTTTCATGAAGCTCCCTGGGAGACGTTTTCCTTCTTCATCTCCAAAGGTCACTGGCTTGTGGGCTCTCTGCTCCTCATGGCTATGTCATCCTTCTCTGCACTCTCTGAAACTCTCTTATTCTCCAGAATGTTCCCTCTTTTATAGGACTTCAGTAAACCAATCAAGACCCACCCAAAATATGAACTACAACCACGTGATCAGTTACATAAGCGAGGACTGTAATGCTGTTTTGTTCCTGTTATACTATATAAGTTGTAAGATATCAAGTTTAAGAATGAATATTACCCAAGGACTTGCACCCTATTCTGGAGAGATTTTATGTGTTTCAGGTTATATTCAGGATAATTGAGTATTGTTAGGTGAGAAAAAAAATGTGTCTTTCTTCTATTGTTTTCCATTTAGAAATTAGGTATGGTTTCAGGTGATGAGTATAGCTGCCAAGTTGACAAGGGGTGGACTGTTATGGTCAGGTTCATGAGTCAATTTGGGCAGATGGTGGTACCTATTTGTCTTGTTGGCAAGTGCTGGCCTGTCTTTTGCTATGAGGACATTTCATAGAATTAAATCATGATCATGTCAGCTACATCCACAGCTGATTCCATTTGTAATCAGCCAAGGGGAGTGTCTTCTTTAATGAGTGATGCTTAATTTCATCACTGGAAGCCTTTTAAGGGGGATTCAGAAGAGACAGCTCTCTTCCTGCTTCTGCTGCTGAGCCTCTCCTGTGGAGTTCATCTAGACCCTCCATCAGAATCAGTCTGCCCTACAGATTTTGGACTCTATATTCCCACAGTTACGTGAGAAACTTTTATAAATTTTATATTTATGAATATTTCCTGTTGATTCTGTTTCTCTAGAGAACCCTAACTAATACAAAGTTACAACTTGAAGTGGAGATTTGTGAAGAGCTACTGCCTGGGTTTAGAATGGTTGTTATAAATATACGGAGAGATATATTTTGCTTGGAGTATTAATGGGTTTGGCTCTTCCTTTTTGTACTCATCAAATTCCTTTTTTGTATATCAAGTCCTCCTTATTTTGTAATATGCTAAAAACTGGAACAGAGGGGCTGCAAAAACTGATGTTCTATGCAAAAGAGAAAAAGGGATAGAACAGATAACATCTGCCTCAACATCAGGTTGCACTTAGGAGCCAGAACAGTTGTTGTTTTCATTGCTGTCTGATGTGGACCCCAGCAACAGCAATTGGCAGGTGAAACATTGATCACCCAGCCTGATGGATGTTCATCTGGTCCAGACAATTCTGATCCAGCTCATGAGACAACTGCCTGTAAGGACATTTTTAGTCTGTAGTATAGTGGATTGACACCTGTATTCTTACAGGGAAAGAGTTGGCCAGGAGAGGATATACTACCTCTCATACTTGAATCAAAGAGAAGTCCAGCTTATACAATGATCCTTACATCCAGAGACCACAGTGAATTAGAGTGGTGGGCTAAAATATTGTGCTGGTTTGAAAGTGTTGTGTACTCCAGAAACCCCATGTCCTTTAATCCTGATTCAATATAGTAGGGTGGAAAGCTTTGATTAGGTTATTTCCATGGAGATTGACCCATTCAATTTTGGGTAGGGCCTTTTGATTAGATGGAGATGTGACTCTACCCATTCAAAGTGGGTCTTCATTAATTTACTGTAGTTCTTTAAAGAGGGGGGATATTTTGGAGAAAACACAGTTTCTTCAGAGTTGACATAGACATTTGAAGATGCTTGTGGTGCTGACAGAGAGAGCATATGCCTAGACACAGATGTTTGGAGATGCAGAGTCCAGCAAATGTTGCCATGTGCCCTCCCATTGGATGCTAAGCTAGCCAGAACCCAGAGTTGTGCCCAAAAGGAGCTAAGTGAAGGCCCACTGTATGTAAGGAGGAAACTACTGGCTTCAGAAGCTGGAAGCAATGGGCCCAGGAACAGGAATCAGTAGATGCCAGCCACATGCCTTCCCATGTGACAGATATCAGCCTTTCTTGAGTCAAGGTATCTTTCTCTGGATACCTTAGTTTGGCTATTATTACAGCCTTAGAACTGTAAACTTGTAACTTAATAAGTTCCCTTTTTAAAAGTTAATCCATTTTTTTGGTACAGTGCATTGTGGTAACATTTAGCAAACTAATACAGTATGTACTTCAAATCTGAGGGAAATGGATGGAAAATATCCAGTGCCTGACTGAGCATCAAGTAAAAAATCACTTTGTGCCATGCCACCACAACTACCACTAGTTTGCAGGAATGTTAGTCCTACACTGAGCACTTGGTAAGGAATGATATTAAGCAGGTGCTTGAGCACATTATGCTATGGCTATTAACTCAGTAGTATTGCTACAGAATTTTATATCTTTAGCAGGATTTCTAATACTTTATTTATCATTAGCATTGACTCTCTAGAGAGTTTATTAGCATCCCTTAGTATTTTGATCACAAAATAGTCAATATACCAATCAGATTAACACTTTTCAAAAGTTATTTCATTGGAGAAAATATTTCCATTTCTTGAAACTTGTAAATTATTGTTGAAATTGTTGTAGTCTTCAGATTATTAGTGGCCTAATAGGCTACACAATGATAAATTTCACTTTTTTGAAACACACATTAAAAAATTTTTTCAGGGTCTGAGTTGATAAGAAAACAAAATTTTAAGGGGATGTGTTCATAGTCAGGACTTTTAGACAAACAGAAGATTTGCAAAACAGACCATCAAAACAACGTGATCAGTATTGATGTCATCAACATGGTGATGTAAGACATCCCCCTATTGATACAATGAAAAAAGAACAAGTCTTGCTTGCTTAGAACTCTTGAGGAAGGTTGACACTGGAGAATTCCACAATGCTGAATCAATGATGGAGAAAAATGCCAGCTAGGAAACTTCTACTCCAGAATGGCTGGTCCTCTTTCCTCCCTCATAGTCACAAAGTTTAGGAAATGCCCAGAAGGAGAAGCTGGGTTCTGTCCCACCTCCCACTGAGGACAGAGCTTATAAAAACATTCACAGCAGTGTGTTAAATCCCTTTACATACCCAGACATGGGGACCCAAGTCCAAAGAGACCTAACACATAACCCAAGAGCCTCTGAGGAGTGCAGAATACAAAATGGCCCCAAAGAGGACTTCCAATGTAGAAGATTAGGGAAAGAAAGGTAGAATGTATTTCCCTTCCAAAGGTAGTGAATAGACAGGCAGAAAATCAGAATTAACTGCTTGGGGACCTGGGGTTCAGGGGAGACAAGTACAGAGGCAAAGAGACTGAAAAAGCATGGGGAGAAACTGTAATTCCCACCATGACTCCTGGCTCGCATACTGTAGCCTTGAGGAAAACAGCAGCATGTGGCCTCATCTTTCCTGGAGGGACTTTGAGGACTAGGAAGGCTATGGGGGTTCTCTGTCCCAAGAACAGAAGGAGGCACAGCCCAATCGAGAGACATATAGCCCAAGAAAGTGAAAACATGGAATCCCTGTAGTTAGTTGCCCATGGGTACCACTGTTTCAACAGCTTCAGTGGTGGAAGAAGTAGCTGAAGAGTACCATCTCCTAGGAGGGTTGGAAATTGCAGGGGTTTGGGAGAAAGGCTTTTTGAAATTTTTCCAGACTGTGTCCTAGGACCCATTGGATCTGGTCTATGCCCCCTGCATGAGTACACAGTCTTGCTTCACCTGGGCAGTATGGAAGACCAAACTGTAAAAGAAAAAAAAAAGCCATAATATAAAACCAAGCAACAAAGTCCTAGAGAAGAGAGAGTAACTGAACTTCAGAAAAACCCATCAAGATAATCAGATGGCTTAACAGACATTTATACAGCATTACACCCCACAACAGCAAGATATACCTTTTTCTCAAGTTCTCATGGCTCATTCTCAAAGATAGACCATATGCTGGGTCACAAAGCAAGTCTCAACAAATTTAAAAAGATTGAAATCATACAAAACACTTTCTCAGATCATAAAGGAATGAAGTTAGAAATCAATAATGGGCAGAGTGCCAGAAAATTCACAACTATGTGGAGGCTCAACAACACACTCTTAAACAACCAGGGGCAAGGAAGAAATTACAAGAGAAATCAGTAAATATCTTGAAGCAAATGAAAGTGAAGACACAACACATCAAAACTTATGGGACACAGCAAAGGCAGTGCTAAGAGGGAAATTTATTGCCCTAAATGCCTTTATCAAAAAAGAAGAAAGGGCAAAAATCAAGGAATTAACTGTCCACTTGTAAGAACTAGAGAAAGAACAGCAAACTAACCCTAAAACAAGCAAAAGGAAAGAAATAACAAAGATTAGAGCAGAAATAAATGAAATTGAGAACATGAAAACAATTGAGAAAATCAATAAAACCAGAAGCTGGTTTTGGTTTGATGGACCCTTAGCAAGAATGACAAAAAGAAGAAGAGAGAGAATGCAAATAAATAAGGTCAGAAATGGAAGAGGAGACATAACCACTGGCCCCACAAAAATAAGGGAAGTAATGACAGGATATTATGAACAACATTATGCTAATAAATACAACAATGCAGATGAAATGGACAACTTCCTAGAAAGGCATGAACAACCAACTTTGACTCAAGAAGAAATAGATGACCTCAACAAACCAATCACAAGTAAAGAAATTGAATCAGTCATTAAGAAGCTCCCCAAAAAGAAAAGTCCAGGACCAGAGGGCTTCACATATGAATTCTACCAAACATTCCAGAAAGAATTAGTACCAATCCTGCTCAAACTCTTCCAGAAAATTTAAGAGGAAGGAAAACTACCTAATTCCTTCTACAAAGCCAACATCACCTTCATACCAAAGCAAGAAAAAGATATTACAAAAAAGAAAACTACAGACCAGTCTCTCTAATGTATATAGATGCAAAAATCCTCAACAAAATTCTAGCAAATTGAATCGAGCAACACATTAAACGAATTATACATCATAACCAAGTAGGATTCATCCCAGGTATGCAAGGATGGTTCAACATAAGAAAATCAATTAATATAATACATCATCTCAGAAAATCAAAGCAGAAAAACCACACAATCATTTCAATTGAGGCAGAAAAGGCATTTGACAAAATTCAACATTCTGTCCTGTTGAAAACACTTCAAAGAATAGGAATAGAAGGGAACTTCCTTAAAATGATGAAGGGAATATATGAACAAGTCGCAGCTAATATCATCCTCAATGGGGAAAAACTGAACATTTTCCCCCTAAGATTAGGAACAAGACAAGGATGTCCACTATCACCATGGTTATTCAACATTGTGTTGGAAGTTCTAGCCAGAGCAATTAGACAAGAAAAAGAAATACAAGGCATCAAAATTGAAAAAGAAGAAGTAAAACTATCACTGTTTGCAGATGATATGATATTATATGTCAAAACCCTGAAAAATCCACAGCAAAACTACTAGAGCTAATAAACGAGTACAGCAAAGTGGCAGGGTACAAGATCAACACTCAAAAATCTGTAGTGTTTCTGTACACTAGTAATGAACAATCTGAGGGGGAAATCAAGAAACGAATTCCATTTACAATTGCAACCAAAAGAATAAAATATTTAGGAATAAATTTAACTAAAGAGACAAAAGACCTATACAAAGAAAACTACAAGAAATTGTTAAAAGAAATCACAGAAGACCTAAATAGATGGAAGGGCATACCGTGTTCGTGGATTGGAAGACTAAATATAGTTAAGATGTCAATTCTACCTAAATTGATTTACAGATTCAATGCAATACCAATCAAAATCCCAACAAATTACTTTTCAGAAATAGAAAAACCAGTGAGCAAATTTATCTGGAAGGGCAGGGTGTCCTGAATAGCTAAAAGCGTCCTGAGGAAAAAAAATGAAGTCAGAGTTCTCATGCTGCCTAACTTTAAGGCATATTATGAAGCTACAGTGGTCAAAACAGCATGGTACTAGCATAAAGATAGATATATTGACCAATGGAATCGAATAGAGTGTTCAGATATAGACCCTCTCATCTATAGACAATTGATCTTTGATAAGGCAGTCAAGCCAAGTCACCTGGGACAGAACAGTCTCTTCAATAAATGGTGCCTAGAGAACTGGATATTCATATGCAAAAGAATGAAAGAGGACCCATATCTCACACCCTATACAAAAGTTAACTCAAAATGGATCAAAGATCTAAACATTAGGTCTAAGACCATAAAACAGTTAGACAAAAAGGTAGGGAAATATCTTATAAACCTTATACTTGGCGGTGGTTTTATAGACCTTACACCCAAAGCAAGAGCACTGAAGAAAGAAAGAAATGGGAACTCCTCAAAATTAAACACTTTTGTGCATCAAAGAACATCATCAAAAAAGTAAAAAGGCAGCCTACACAACGGGAAACAATATTTGGAAATGACATATCAGACAAAGGTCTAGTATCCAGAATTTATAAAGAGATTGTTCAACTCAACAACAAAAAGACAGCCAATCCAATTACAAAATAGGAAAAAAACTTGAACAGACACTTCTCAGAAGGGGAAATACAAATGGCCAAAAGGCACATGAAGAGATGCTCATCATCCCTGGCCATTAGAGAAATGCAAATCAAAACCACAATGAGATATCATCTCACACCCACCAGAATGGCCATTATCAACAAAACCGAAAATGACAAGTGCTGGGGAGGATGTGGAGAAAGAGGCACACTTATCCACTGTTGGTGGGAATTTCAAATGGTGCAACCACTGTGGAAGGCAGTTTGGCGGTTCCTCAAAAAGCTGAATATAGAATTGCCATATGACCGGGCAACACCATTGCTAGGTATCTACTCAGAGGACATAAGGGCAAAGACACAAACGGACATTTGCACACCAATGTTTATAGCAGCATTATTTACAATTGCAAAGAGATGGAAACAGCCAAAATGTCCATCAACAGATGAGTGGCTAAACAAACTGTGGTATATACATATGATGGAATATTATGTAGCTGTAAGACAGAATAAAGTTATGAAGTATGTAACAACATGGATGGACCTTGAGGACAAATACTGTGTGGTCTGACTGATATGAACTGACATTAGTGAATAAACTTGGAATATTTCATTGGTAACAGAGTCCATCAGGAGATAGAAATAGGGTAAGATATTGGGTAATTGGAGCTGAAGGGATACAGATTGTGCAACAAGACTGAATATAAAAACTCAGAAATGGACAGCACAATACTACCTAACTGTAATACAATTATGTTAAAACACTGAATGAAGCTGCATGTGAGAATGATAGAGGGAGGAGGGCTGGGGGCATAAATGAAATCAGAAAGATAGACATTAAAAATTGAGATGTATAATCTAGGAATGCCTAGAGTGTATAATAATAGTGATGAAATGTACAAATTTTAAAAATGTTTGTGCACGAGGAATAGCAAAGGAATATCATTACTGCAGGGTGCTGAAAATAGATGGCAGTTAATATTTAAAAATTCCACCTTATGTATGAGACAAAGCAAAAAAATGTTTATTTGGTACAAAATTTATATTTTGACTAGTGCATTTCCTAATATAACTTATGTAGATAGCTTGATTGAACACCATAAGTACTTAAATCTTGGGTAGGACCAGAGATCTTGTTGGTTTGTCCAGAGTGATGCCCCGATGAATCCCAGAGTGATTCGATCAGTGAGTGGAAAAGTATTTGCAAAGTCCCCTTCAGGGAATGGAGAATGGGGAGAAATTCAACTTCCCCAAGTTGAATTCTTGAAATTCTCACAAGCAGTGTGGACAACCAAAGCTATAGGCTGAGCCCCCAGTCTTGGGGTTTGTTCATATGAAACTTAACCCCACAAAGGATAGGTCAAGTCTACTTAAAATTTAAGCCTAAGAGTCACCCCCAAGAGAGCCTCTTTTGTTGCTCATATGTGGCCTCTCTTTCCAGCCAACACAACAAGCACACTTACCACCCTCCCCCCTGACATGACTCCCAGGGGTGTGGACCTTCCTGGCAATGTGGGACAGAAATCCTAGAATGAGCTGAGACTCAGCATCAAGGGATTGAGAAAACCTTCTCGACCAAAAGGGGGAAGAGCGTAATGAGACAAAGTGTTAATTTAATGGCTGAGAGATTCCAAACAGAGTCAAGAGGTTATCCTGGTGGTTATTCTTAAGCATTAAGTAGATAATCACCTTGTTACTCAAGATGTAATGATGAGGCTGGAGGGAACGACCTGAAATTGTAGAGCTGTGCTTATCTACCTTGTCAACATATGAGAAGAACACATGGAATAAAAATAAATAATAGGGGGAACAAATGTTAAAATAAATTTAGTTTGAAATGCTGGTGACCAATGAAAGTGAGGGGTAAGGGGTATGGTATGTATAATCCTTTTTTTTTCTATTTTTGTTTTATTTCTTTTTCTGTTGTCTTTTTATTTCTTTTTCTGAATCGATGCAAATGTTCTAAGAAATGATGAATATGTAACTAAGTGATGATATTGTCAACTACTGATTATATATTTAGGATGGAATGATCACATGTTAATGTTTTGGTTCATTTGTGCTAATTTTTTAAATTAAATAAATTAATAAAAAAAGATAATCAGATGGCCAGATATCATCAAAAAATCACAAGGCATACTAAAATGCAAAACTATGGCCCAGTCAAATGAACAAGTTAACAAGTTAGAGGAGATGCAAAATTTGGAATAACTAATCAAAGACATTCAAATAAATGACCTAAAGAAATTCAATAAGATATCTAAAGAGACAAATGATATTAAGTAAACACTAGGAGAGCATAAAGAAGAATTTGAAAGAATACATGGAAAAATAATAGATCTTACTGAAGTGAAAGAAACTATGGATGAAATTACAAATACACTAGAAACACACACCGCAGATTGGAGAGACAGAAGAAAGGATCAATGAGCTAGAAGACAGAACAACCAAATTCAAACATACAAAAGAATAAATGGAGAAATGTGAACAGAGTCTCAGGGGAATGAGGCATACAAAATTATTCTTCACAGGTGTTCTAGAAGAAGGAGAGAAGAGGAAAAGGCCAAGAAGAATAATTTAGGAAATAATGGCTGAAAATTTCCCCACTGTGCCAGTTTAACCCAGAAAAGCCATGTTTTAATCTTGTTCCAATCTTGTGGGAGCAACTGTTTCTTTTAATCCTGATTCAATACTTGAGTTTGGAAACTTTTGATTGAGGATCTGAATGGAGATGTGACATGTCAATTGTGGGTGTGACTCTTTGATTAGGTGGAGATGTGACTCCACCCATTCCAGGTGGGTCTTGATTAGTTAGCTGCAATCCTCTAAAAAAAGAAACATTTTGGAGAGAGCCAGAAGTTACAGAAGCCTCAGAGCTAATGGAAACTTTACAGCAAAGTCTGACATAGCTGTGAACAGAGACACAGATGTTTGGAGATGCTTGGAGCCCAGCAAACATTGCCATGAGATGTTAAGCAAGACAGAACCTGGAGAGAGCCAAGTGAGGCCAAGAGACAAAAAAAAAAAAAAAAAAAAAAAACAGCCCTGGAGAAGCCTCCACAGGAAGAGAGGCAGAAAGCAACAATCCCAGGAACAAGGGACCAGCACATGCCAACCATGTGACTTCCCAGCTGAAAGAGCTATTTAAGACCCATTTGCCTATCTTGAATTAAGATGTCTTTCTTTCTATGTCTTAGTTTGGACATTTTCATGGCTGAAGAACTGTAGAATTGTAAGTTATAAAATTCCCCTTTATAAAAGCCATTCCTCTTCTAGTATATCCCATTCTTGCAGCCTGTAAACTAATATACCCACCCTTATAAAAGATATAAATATGCAAATCCAAAAAGCCCAATGTCTCCAAACTGAATAGATGCAAATAGGCATACTCTAAGACACATCCTAATCAGACCATTAAATTCCAAAAGGAAAAGAGAATTCTGAAAGCAGCAAGAGAAGAGCAATTCACCAAAATAAAAGGGAAGCTAAAGAAGACTATGTGCTCATTTCTCATGAGAAACAAGGGAGTCAAGAAGACAGTGGTGATATATTTAAGACAATGAAAGGTAAAAATGGCCAGCTCCAAATTCTTTATCCAATAAAGCTTTCATTCAAAATTTGGATAGAGTTTAAAGTAGTCACAAATAAGCAGAAGTTGAGAGAGTTCACTAACAATAGACCAGTCATGCAAAAAATGCTAAAGGAAGTTTTGCTAGACAAAAAGAAAAGACAGTCAAGAGAGGCTTGGAGGAGAGGGTAGAAATGAAGATTATCAGTAAGGGTAAATAAAAGGATGAAAAGAGAGAAAATGAACAAATCCAACAAATAAAAGCTAAAGAATAAAATGGCTGAAATTAGGTACTGCTTTTATAGTAATATTAATGGTTAATGGATTAAAGTCCCCAAATAAAAATAAATAGATAAGCATAATGAATTAAAAAATTGATTCATCTATTGGATGTTTACAGGAGACTCATTTTAGATGAGTATCCAAATAGATGGAAAGTGAAAGAATGAAAGATATTCCACACAGGAAGTGACAAAAAGAAGCTGTGGTAGCTATATCAATATCAGCCAAAATAGACTTTAAATGAAAAACTGTTATGAGGCAAGAAGGGCACTATATATTAATAAAAGGGGCAATTCACTGAGAAGAAGTAACAATAATAAATATCTGTGTCCCTAATCAAAGTGCTCCAAAGAGCATACGACAAACACCAGCAAAACTGAAGGAAGTCATGGAGTTGTCTACAATAATAGTTGGAGATTGCACCACCACTTTCTTCAATAGATAGAACATCTCAACAGAGGACCAGTAAAGAAACAGAGAGTTGTAAATAATTTGATAAGTGAACTAGACCTAACAGACATATATAGACAATTGTACACCAGAACTATAGGGTGTATATTCTTCTCAAGTGCTTATGGACCATTCTTCAAAATAGACTACATGCTGGGGCACAAAACAAGATTCAGTCAATTTTAAAAGTATGAAATGAAAGAAAACACTTCCTCTGTTTATGTTGGAATGAAGCTAAAAAAAAAAACCACAGATAACTGGTGTATTAGTTAGGGTTCTCTAGAGAAACAGAATCAACAGGGAACACTTGCAAATATAAAAGTTATAAAAGTGTCTCACGTGACCACAGGAACCCAGAGTTCAAAATCCACAGGGCAGGCTGTGAAGCCGATGACTCCAATGGATGGTCTGGATGTACTCCACAGGAGAGGCTCACCAGCTGAAGCAGGAATGGGGCCTGTCTCCTCTGAGTCCTCCTTAAAAGGCTTCCCATGATTAGATTAAGCTTCAATCATTGTAGAAGACACTCCCCTTTGAATGATTACAAATGGAATCAGGTGGGGATGCAGCTGACGTGGTCATGATTTAATTCTATGAAATGTCCTCATCGCAACAGACAGGCCAGCACTTGCCCAATCAGATAAACAGGTACCACAACTTGGCCAAGTTGACACATGTCCCCAACAATGAGAGTCCACCCCTTGTCAAATTTGCAGCCATATATATATCACCTTAAACCATACTTAATTTCCAAATGAAAACAATAAAGCACACATTTTTTCCTTTTACCTGACAATACTCAATTGTCCTGCATATACTGGAAACACATTAAATCTCTCCAGAACAGAGTGCAAATCCTTGGGCAACATTCATTCTTAAACTTGATATCTTACAACTTAAATAGTATAACATAAATAAAACAGCATTACAGTCCTCGTTTCTGTAACTGATCATGCAGTTGAAGTTCATATTTATCACTACCTTCTTCCACTACCCATTCCATGTTCCCTTTACCCTCAGCAAGCACTTCATCTGGCTGTGGTTCTTTGCCTGGTGGGGTGACCCAAACCTTCATTCCTGAAGTTTCAGAGCCATTAGTAGTCCTGCCTGGATTGTGTTGTTGCAGTTTTCCATTGATTTTAATCACAGGGCATGGTAGTACTAAAAGACACCCTAGGGGATCTCCTATATTCCAAGAAAATGCTTCTTTACCTCCATTATGTAGTTGCAGTCCTACTTCCTTCTGATAGTCAGGGTCAATTACCCCAGACAACAATGTAATCTCCTTCTTGGCTTGTTGATCCAGGGGCATAAGTAGCCCAAAGTGCCCAGGTGGCAGTCTTAACTTCCAGTTCAGTGGATCATTGTTGTTTCCCCTGGAGGAAGCACACCCTGTTTTGGAACTAAAATGTGTAGACCAGCAGAACTCAGGGTAGGAGGGACAGGAAGCAAAAATTTTCCTAGTGGATCACTAGGGGTAATAGTGAGTGGTACCACTCCCATTTCCACCCCTTGGTTCCTGGAGGCATGGATCCTGGCAATGGGAGAAACAGCACCATATAGCGGACTCTGATTCAGAGCATATACAGCTTCCTGGAGAACATTACCCCAGCCTTTCAAGGTACTGCCACCTAGTTGGCACCATAATTGAGTTTTCAAAAGACCATTCCACCGTTCTATCAATCCAGCTGCTTCTGGATGATGGAGAACATGGTAGGACCAGAGAATTCCATGAGCATGTGCCCATTCCCGCACTTCATTTGCTGTGAAGTGTGTTCCTTGATCCGAAGCAATGATATGTGGAATACCATGACGATGAATAAGGCATTCTGTAAGCCCATGGATGGTAGTTTTGGCAGAAGCATTGCATGCAGGGAAAGCAAACCTATATCCAGAGTATGTGTCTATTCCAGTTAGAACAAATTGCTGCCCCTTCCATGAAGGGAGTGGTCCAATGTAATCAACCTGTCACCATGTAGCTGACTGGTCACCTCGGGGAATGATGCCATATCGGGGGCTGAGTGTGGGTCTCTGCTGCTGGCAGATTGGGCACTCGGCAGTGGCTGTAGCCAGGTCAGCCTTGGTGAATGGAAGTCCATGTTGCTGAGCCAATGCATAACCTCCATCCCTACCACCATGACCACTTTGTTCATGAGCCCATTGGGCAATGACAGGAGTTGCTGGGGAAAGAGGCTGACTGGTATCCACAGAACGAGTCATCTTATCCACTTGATTATTAAAATCTTCCTTTGCTGAAGTCATCCTCTGGTGTGCATTCACATGGGACACAAATATCTTTATCTTTTTAGCCCACTCAGAAAGTTCTATCCACATACTTCTTCCCCAGACCTCTTTGTCACCAATTTTCCAATTATGGTCTTTCCAAGTCCCTGACCATCCAGCCAAACCATTAGCAACAGCCCATGAGTCAGTATACAAATGCACCTCTAGCCAGTTTTCCTTCCAAGCAAAATGAACAACCAGGTGCACTGCTCAAAGTTCTGCCCACTGGGAGGATTTCCCCTCACCACTGTCCTTCAAGGACACCCCAGATAGGGGTTGTAATGCTGCAGCTGTCCACTTTCAGGTGGTACCTGCATATCATGCTGAGCCATCTGTTTTCTCTTCCTCAGTCAATTCACTGTAAGGAACTCCCCAAGAGGCCATAGCTCTGGTCTGGGAAAGAGAAGGTAATGTGGTAGGAGTGGAAACCATTTGTGCATGGCATTGTGCCACTTCTTCATGTAACTTACTTGTGCCTTCAGGACCTGCTCTGGCTCTATCTCGTATATACCATTTCCATTTTACAGTAGAGTGCTCCTGTGCATGCCCAACTTTATGGCTTGGTGGGTCAGAAAACACCCAACTCATGATAGGCAACTCAGGTCTCATGGTAACTTGGTGGCCCATGGTTAAGTGTTCAGTCTCTGCTAAGGCCCAGTAGCAGGTCAAAAGCTGTTCTCAAAAGGAGAGTAGTTATCTGCAGCAGATGGTAAGGCTTTGCTCAAAAATCCTAAGGGTCTGCATTGTGATTCTCCTATAGGGGCCTGCCAAAGGCTCCAGACAGCATCTCTATTTGCCACTGACACTTCCAGCACCATTGGATCTGCTGGATCATACAGCCCAAGTGACAGGGCAGCTTGTACAGCAGCCTGGACCTGTCGCAGAGCCTCCTCTTGTTCAGGTCCCCACTCAAAATTAGCAGCTTTTCTGGTCACTCAATAAATGGGCTGGAGTAGCACACCCAAATGAGGGATATATTGTCGCCAAAATCCAAAAAGACCAACTAGGCATTGTGCCTTTTTTTTTGGTTGTGGGAAAGGCCAGATGCAGCAACTTATCCTTCACCTTAGAAGGGATATCTCGACATGCCCCACACCACTGGACACCTAGAAATTTTACTGAGGTGGAAGGCCCCTGTATTTTTGTTGGATTTATCTCCCATCCTCTGACACGCAAATGCCTTACCAGTAAATCTAGAGTAGTTGCTACTTCTTGCTCACTAGGTCCAATCAACAT
>PVIY010010533.1:0-68323 GCA_004026745.1 Myrmecophaga tridactyla
TTTCTTGCCCTGCTTGTGTGGTGCCTTCCCCCCCACACACACTTAGGAGGGTCTACTTAGATATTATAGACCCCAGCCAGATTTTCCCAGACCAAACTGGCCTCCTATCAGGAGGAAAGAGTCACCTACATTGGTTTTCCCTGAGGGTGAGACCCAGCAGGTTGAAAGACTTTCCTGTGAAGTCTCTGGACTCTGTTTTTCTTATCCTACACCCAGTATGTGGCACTTGTCTGCCTGCAGGTCCCACCAGCATAAGATGATGCAGTACCTTTAACTTTGGCAGACTCTCCCTGCTGGGGGCGTGGTGGAGACAGAGGAGAGGTTGTAGGCTAGTTTTAATGGCTTCAAGTTGCTGAGCCCTGGGTTCTGAATTCCTTGAGAGAGAGATTCCTCCTGAGTTGGCCTTCACCCCTCCCCTGGGGAAGGCACAGCTGGGAGACAGGCCTGAAAGCAGTCTGTTTCTGCCTATGCCTGGGGCAGTTGCAGCCTGAGTAGTCCCGCTGCTGAATCCAGAGGCAGTCAAGCCTCCATAGAGACAGCCACAAAAATCTCCATTTTGTCCCCTTTTCTCTTTTTCAGTTAGCCCAATAAGCGACCTCCGCCTTGACC
This sequence comes from Myrmecophaga tridactyla, assembly GCA_004026745.1. Lineage (NCBI taxonomy): Eukaryota > Metazoa > Chordata > Mammalia > Pilosa > Myrmecophagidae > Myrmecophaga > Myrmecophaga tridactyla. Next base: position 610 of record PVIY010010533.1, read on the forward strand.
AGGTTCACCTGATTGGGAGCCTATTTTTAGTTGTCAGAATTTGTTAATTAATGCCACAATTGGTGTTTGGTTGGACTCAGTCCCTGCTACTGTTAGAGTGTCTTTCCTTTCCCTCTGGGAAGCCGCCTGTGGGGAGGGGCGCCGGGCGCCAGCCGCCAGGGCTTGGGGAACTCACAGTTCTGGGGGGCTTGCAGCAGGTCCAGCTGGTCCAGACTGGGATACGCTGTGTGTCTGATCACTGTCATGGCTCCAGGAGCTGTTCTGCATTGTTTCTGGTTATTTAGTGGTTGTTCTGGAGGACGAACTAAAATGCGCACCTTGCTAAGCCACCATCTTGGCCCCTCTTGATGGCTCGGCTTTTAATAAAAAGATTTATTTAGTTACAAATTTATAGTTCTTCAGAGGAAAGACAGCTAGGTCTCATATTAGTTTCTCTGTCAATGGCAAGGCACACAGTGATGACTGCTGGCCTTCTTTCCTGGCTTCTGGGTTCCAATGGCTTTCCCAGGGTGATAAATAAATCTCCAAAAGTGGGCTGAGAGCTGTGAGTGCTGAGATGAGGTATGCTGAGCTGCTGAGCTCTCTTCTGACCTCTATTTTTTAAACCTCCAGCTAATTAAATTAATCTCATTCATTGTGAAGGCATGCTCCTTAGCCCACCACAATGTAATCAGCCATAGATGAATTTCACATGCTGATGATTTAAATCCACAGCAAGAGAACAACTGGGCATCATCACCTGGCCAAGCTGACACCTGAACCTAACTATCACAATACTACATATCTGTCACTTGATCCTTTTTGTAATCCCTCCTGTCTTTCTCTGTCTCTTCTCATCCCCAAGCAATATATGATATATTTACTGTCACTAAGCATTAACTTTACAGTTTTAGAATTTTATATAAATAGAATTATACAGTAGGTACTGTTTTTTTGGTCTGGCTTCTTTTACTCAATATAATAATTTTTAGTTTCATCCATGTTGTTGTTCATCTATATGCAAAAAGTGCATACTTGCATGGATTCTAAGGTATCTTAATTTGTGTCTACCTCAATCAACCTTGTGGAAGATACACTAAAGGTCTGGTCATAACAACAGATTTGAACAGATTCTTTTTTTTTAGATGAGCAGGTTTCCTTCTCCTGCATGTCTGCCAAGAAGTACAGAGATATGGCATCAGGAAGCCAGGGCCAATGAAATGAAGCAGGCACCAAGAAGGGAAGCCCCTGAGAAGATCAGGAATTCTATGCAGGGTTTAGAACTTTGACAGGCAACAGAGTTTGGGAAGAGTGAGAGGCAGGCTGGCTTTTGAGCCAACATAATCTATATCTTTCAAAGGCTGGGAGGTCCCAGCTGACATATGTTTCAACTTTTAAAAGTTAATTCTGAGGAACAGGCAAAATCAACAAGGTAAAATGGGGCATTTGCAGAACACATTCCTCTTTTCTCTTTGGGTTTAGTTACTGCAATATCCAGGTCTTCCCACATGCTGCTACCAAATAATGAAACCCCATACTTCGAAGACAGAGTTTTAAATTAGGAAAATTCTTCACATCATTTCTCTTTACTGCTCAAAAATAACTTTTCTGATGTTATTCTTCTAAAATTTATTCTAATAATACCAAAATGTATTGCAGTCCTTTTTCTTCAGTGGTAGATGTGATGCTAAGTAGCACTAACATAATAACAATCTCAACTCCAAAAAGATACTGCTGTCCTCAGTTTAGGAAATTTAGCTAAAATTCTGAGAGTTTAAAGAAGTTGATCTTAGACTTTCAATAAAAATCAACAAACTAGCATAGGACAAAATATTTTTTCCAATGACTTCATTGTAATTTAATTCAGAAGAACTATAGAATACCAAATGGAGGAAATCTGCCAAATTTAACATCTAATTCAATCATAATTCATCACAGCTTTTATTGAATCACTTGGATCTTTAATCTTCTAAAGAAGAAATATATTCCATTAATAAATCTTCTAATACTATGTATTAGAAGAGCACATGCCTAGAACTTTTTAATGCAATTTTATTGAGATATATTATATATCCACATACCATATAACCATGAAAATGAAATTGTACAATCAGTGGTTCATATATTATCATATATCTGTGAATTCTTCATCACAGTAGATTTTTAAACATTTTCATTACTCCAAAAAAAAAAAATAGAATGAAAATAAAAAAGAATGCCCCAAACATCCCATACTCCCTCCTCCCATTATTTATTTAATCTTTTATTTTTTTTTCTTATTCATCTGTTCATATGCTGGATAAAGGGAGTGTCAGTCATAAGGTTTTCAGTCACACCTTAAAAGCTCTATGGCTACTCAATTATCTTCAAGAATCAAGGCTACAGGATTACAGTTCAAGTTTCAGGTATTTCTCTCTAGCTACTCCAATACCCCCCAAAACTGAAAACGATTATCTGTATAATGCATAAGAATAACCTCCAAAATGACCTCGCAACTCTATTTGAAATCTCTCAGCCACTGAAACTTTATTTTGTTTCATTTCTCTTCCGCTTTTTGGTCAAGAAATCTTTCTCAATCTCATAATGCCAGGGCCAGGCTCATTCCTAGGAGTCATGCCCCATGTTGCCAAGGAAATTTACAACCCTGGTAGTCATGTCCCACGTTGGCAGGTAGAGCAGTGAGTTCACTTGTGGAATTATATCTAGGGCTTTGATAAGTAACTGGAAAATAAATGCTGGCCACAAATATGGTACATTTCTAAATCCAAGTTTGTTTTGACCTTCTGATCCTATTCAATAGACCAGGAGAGGCCTCCTACTTGTTGTCTTAGTTACTATTTTTCAGTAATGCTTTTAAGGCCAAAAATACAAATATAAATGTCTTCTGTGAATCCAGGCTCTAAAAACAGGAGACATGTAGACAAATCAATGCAGAGAATTATAGGTAATCTAATCAAGATAACTGTGTATGATCAATTCCCTAGGGTGTCAGGATTGTTTTTGACAAGATAATGTCAAGTGGGGAAAGTTGAGTACAGATTCTCTAAGGCAGAACAGGGCATGCCAAGCAAGTAACCTGCTCCTACTTTCTAGCCTGAGCCAGACAACCTGCCTCCTGGTGGTAGGTTGAATTATGTATGTAGCCCAGAAAAAAAAAATAATGCTCTTAATCTATTCCTGGGGGTGTGAACCCATTGTAAAAAGGATTTTTTGAGGATGTTATTTTTAGTTACGGAGTGGCAAAATTGAATTGGGATGGGTCATAATCCTATTACTGAAGCCCTTTTACAGAAGGCTACAGGGAAAAAGCAACTAGGGTGGAGTAGAAGCTGAAAGTCAACAGTACCCAGAAGAGAAAGGAGAGGACATCACCAGGTGCACTGCCACATACAGAAAACACAAGGACTAAAGGATGGCACCAGAATGCCAGTTTTTGGGGAAGAGAGCACTGCCTTGCTGACATGTTGATTTTTGGACTTCAAGCCTCAAAACTGTGAGTCAATAAATTCCCATTGTTTAAGCCAAGCCATTGTCTGGAAAATTAAGACACCCTTTGATGACTAAAAAAAACAATGGAGTTTCAATATTTAATTACAATCTTCCTGTCTGGGATTCTACTTTGATTCTGCACCTATTCCTGGCACCAAGTTTCCATGCCCTGCTTTACCAAATTGAGTATGTTAAGTTCTGACCCTCCTGGCTTCTGAGTATAGCTTCTTCATCATAGAATCTTATGAATGGGAAGAATCACCCTAGGTCCTACCTAATCATTGCTTAAATCCTCTCTACAACACACTTAAATATGGGTTTTTCTGCATAGTTTTAAGTGATTCTGATACTGAGGTCTCTAAATCTCACCGTATAGCTTATTGTGTATTTGGATTTTTCACTAAGTCATTCAATCCATCAAAGTAAGTTCCCTGTAGCTTTAATATTTTTCTTCAAACTGTATCCCCTTGGGGCCATACAAAATGTTGAGCTATTTTTCCACATCATGGCCCTGTAAACATATGAATGTGGACACTGTAGTCCCCTGTGCCTTATCTTTTTCATGATATAGTTCTTAGTCACTTCATCTACTCCTCACATGTCAAAATTCTTTGTCAACTGGGAACTTCTATATTCTCTTCAATTTGTCTATATATATGTGCTTTGTAGAGTTTTGTACCAAGGGCAAGGCATAATATTCTTTGTGGAATGAAACATGAAAATATAGATGAGTTCTCTAGGCCATAGAAGATGCCTGGGACTTTATCATAATAATAGTAACAGTAAATTACATTTGTGTAGTGCTTTCTCTGGGAAGAAGCATCATATAGTGTTGAAAGCATGGGTTCTGAAGTCAGACTGCTCAAGTGAAAACCCTGTACCTATCACTCATGAGTCGTATAACTTTGGATAAGACTTTTTTTTTAACATCTCTGTTTCTCAGTGTTCCTGCCTATAAAATATGGATATATTAGGATGAACCTCCCAGGATTACTGTGTGGCTTACATGAGTTAATACATATAGAGCAATTAGTACATGTCTAGCCCATGTACTTTCTCCATTTTTACCACACTCCATACCCTTTCTCTTCCTCAAGCACACCTCCCTTTTCTAGAATAGTGCCTTTGTACTCAACATCCCCTTGCCTGAAACATTTACTTCCCCTTCTCCTCACTAGCTGGCCCCTTCTTCTCCTTATCTCAGCCGAAATGTCTGGCACCCTTGGAAAGGCCTTCCCCATCTTCACACAGTTATTATCTATCAACATCACCTTCTCTGTTCTTTTCATAATATTTATCATGCTCTGAAATTATCTTGATATTTGTCTATTTTTCTCTCCCTCATAGAATATAAGCTTAGTTAATGTCAGTTAAGGTCAGGCACCTTAACTGTTTCTCAACTGTTACATCTTCAGAGATGAGTAATGAATGAATTAATTGATGAGTGTCATCTATAATTATTATTGTTATTGCTTTTATTAACATTTACATCTGCCTCGGTTCTCAAGAGTGTTCTCTGAAGCAGGCAGATAACTGAATTCACATTTACAGAAACACTAAAATGCAAACCAAAGTGCATTTCAAAAATGTAAGGTGACATGGTCACTAAAATGGACAAATCCATTAAAACTCTTCAAACATTTTTCAGCAGCTATGTAGCATTCAGTTCAATGGAGCATAAAACTCCATTTCATATGCTTCAGTTTGTCACAGGAAATTTCAGGATGCATAATAAAAGGAAACATTTATTTAGAACCCAGAATGTGAATGTTGCCATGACAGATCTATTTAATTTAGCCTGGATCTGGCTTCACAAACAAAATCTTCTAATAAAGGCAAAGTAACAAAATTTTAAAGAGTTGCAAAATAAATTTTCATTGCTTCCAATAGCCTGCTTCCATTTATTTCAGGTAGAACTACTGGCAGATATGAAGAAAGGGAAGCTCAGATAAAATGATGCATTTCTGAGATACTTACATAGCTTTCATAATCCAAATTATTGCTATAGAAAAAAGCCACTGAACTAATATGGACTGATCAATCGAATTATTTTTGTTTTTCAATGAAAACTAAAAAGTAACAGTATTTATGTGCATGGCCAAGTGATGGAAAAGCCAAGGAACCCCAAAGACTGCCAACCAGCTCCTGGGAGGAAGCAAGCCTTCTAGCCTCTGAAACTGTGAGCCTATAAATTCTTGTTCTTAAATCAGCCCATTGTATGTTATTTTATTTAGCAGGCAGGAAAATGATGCAACATTCTCAATGTGAAAGAGCACACATAAGACTATAGAGTAAAATATTGAAGTCTCCATCTTACCCTTCCTCACCTCCTTTGCTCTTGTAAAAAGTAAATCCCCCTATGAACTGGTGGTTGTTACATATCTTTAAGGTTCTCCCACCACTCTCATTCCCCCTCTACACATATACACCTTTTTCTTTTGAAACAACCTCAAACTTACAAAAAAGTTTCAAATACATTTTTCTGAATCATTTGAGAGGCTGGAGCCTACATGGTACTCACTGATATTGAATATTTAAATATAAGGACATTTTACAATAAAAACCACAACACAATCCTCAAAATAAGGATATTAACAATGATACATCAGTATTATACAATCCTTAGACCTCATTCAGATTTCATCAACAAGTCTTAATACAGTCCTTCTCCATTTAATAAAAAGTGTAGCTTTTAGCTGTCTTTTTACTCTCTTTGAATCTGCTTGATTACTTGAGTAAAGTTGCATCTGTCAGGTTTTTCCATACTAATATTACTTTTTTTTTCCCAAAATGCTTTTAATTTCCCTTTGTAATTAAAAAGTATTATGTGGGGGGTGCACTGTGAATTTATGTCAATATCTTATTCTTTATCAAATTTAAATTTTTTTCACTTAAGTTATATTTAAATTATATTTGTATGAACTCGTTTTCCTAATTTATTAAATGGAATATATTACATTACTCTAATTATTTATTTTGACGCTCAAATTTTTCCCATTTTGGCTAGTAATAGTCATTTGAACTGGATTCTGTGTCCTGTCCTTTTAATATGCCCCCAATCATTCTTTGAGCACCTTCTTCATTTCTGTCACAAGATATTACTGGTTCACTGAACTTTCACTGCTTTAATCATGGGCTCAGCTTTTTCTCTAAGAAGTCCTGGTTCCTTTTAGTGGGGAATGAGATATAGAAGCCAGTATCTGGGCACTGGGTGTGCTCATTACCACTGGAGTGATGCTGCACCCAGGCTCTTTCCATAGACAGGGAATATACAAATATGCACACACAATATGTATATATGTGTGTATATATATATATATATATAAAACTATGCATTCTCACTGATACCTTTACTTATAACCTAACATTTAAGGGTTCATAAGGGTTTTCTCTCTTTCCATAATTGTAACTCTCTTTACCAACCACAAGAGACCCAGCACTTATTAATCTTAGCATATTTACTTGTTTAGTCAATCCCCTTGAATGTACCTAATCTCTTATCACCATTCCTTCTGCTGACAGATACTTTCCTCATCTGCTTGGTCGCTGACTATGATCTGTGCTGTTCCTCTACATGGATGTCTTCCTCACTCTGCTCAGATTCTGACAGGTAAGGTTGCTCCCTTCACACAAATTCCTTACACACTTTGCTTAGGTCTAATAACCCACACCAAGCTGGCCTTCTGCAGAGACATCTTCTTTACCCTGCTTGGGCTCTGATACCCAACACAGGCTGCCCCTCTATAGATGATCTCCTTATCCACTTGGCATTTGACACCATAAGCCAGAAATCCACTTTTAATTAATTTCCCACTAATAGTTTCCAGATCCCTTGCCTACAAGCCCAAAGAGGTTCAATTTTCCTTCATGAAGTTTTCATTTAGCATTACGCAATCTACTCCTGATGCTCAGTCTAATGTAGCATTCTATCCATTCTCCACTAGTCAAATTCACTGGAGGTTTTACTTTATTTTATTACCAATTAGCACCTGCAGCAGCTGAAAATGTATATTGCTTCATTTTATCTAGTAGTGTTACTTATTAACCACATTAAAAGAAAAGCTGCTTAGGAAAGGATTGAAACTCTAGTAAATTGGTTTTTAATTCATTTTCTCAGCAAATACCTATATCAAGCACTAGGGCTGCAAGACTGAGGAAGGCTTAGTTTCATATATTCCCGTCATTGCTCTTGGGTTCCAACACCTTTCACCAGAGCACCCATCTGCAGGGTTTCATATCAGGATTCCATCAAGACACAAGCCCTCCTCCCTCTTCTTTGGCTTTGATACCTCACACCAAAAGTCACCCTCCTGACCACCCCCCCACACACACACACACAGGGATGCCCTCATCTCCATTCTTGGATTCTGACTTTCCATGCAGGGCAGCCCTCCTACCAAGATGCCCTTCTCATCTCACCTATGCTCTGACATTCCATGCCAAGCTGCCCTCTGTGAGAATACCCTCTACACCTCATACCTGGCAGCCTCACTCTAAGATGACACTGTCCTCACTCTGTGTGGTCTTCAAAACTCTACCTGGAAATTCTGGTATGTGCATGTCCTTCTCATCTCACTTGGGCTCTGATTCCCTAAGTTGGGTCATCACTCCATAAGGATGTCTTCCTCACTCCACTTCATACTGACACTCTTTCCTGGCCAGTCATCCTTTGTGAATGCCCTCCTCACTATGTTCATGCATGAATGCTGGCAACCAGCTTTGGGACATTGGCATGGATGTCTGTTTTGCTCATCCCCACCTAATGGCTTCAAGACTGAAATGTTCATGAAGAAAGGAAATGGAAGGGAAAGGAAGTGTTAAGTAAAATAAAATGGCCATTGGCATTGGACAGTGCTGGCAGGGACCCCTTTATACAGAAGATAAAACAATTGTCTTGCAGGGGGTTTCTGAGAAAATAGAACAATGGAATGCATCCTACAGAACTGCATATAAACAATGCCTGGTAATAAACCACTTTTTGTCCAGCAGAAATAGCTTATCAGAATAGAGACTATATTGGGAAACTTCTGGGAATATGGCCAACTAGAATGGCTTGAGATTAGCCCTGCTTCATGGAAAGGTTGGAGAGGGAACAGGAGGGTGACTGAGGTGGCAATTTGGGAGTGCGGCTGACCTGGGAGAGCCTTCTGCACCACATGCGGCAGCCCTGCTTGTGGAAGCTTTAGAACTGAGAGGCAGAAGGTTGGAGCCTGGGGCAGGGGTGCAGAGGCGTGGAGGCATGGAGTCCACAGGACTGGAACACAAGACTAGGAAATAAGCCAGGCCGTAATCCTAGGGTGCGCTACCCTCATCAGCGCAGCCCTGTGACCGGCGACTCACCGCACACCCCACACATCTGAACCCCATCACTCTCTCCCATTCGCCATGCTCCAGACAACCCCATCCCACCAGCCCCCAGTGCATGTACCTGCCCCCCACCCCCACCCCAAGTGCAGCCCAACCACCTCTCCTGCACCCCTCCCAAGAACTACCTCCCCCTCCCTGTTCCCTGAAGGCTGTTGCCAGCACATAAAGGCTGTGGGCACTAACCTCCATACCTAGGCGACCCCACCCCCTGCCCACAGTGTCACACAGCCTCACCCCACCCTTCCTGAGCTCAGCACATCCCTTTATGGCACCCCAGGCCATGCACGTGCATGGGCCCTCAATCACATCATTCTGATCTGGGAAACACACTTTACAGCAATCCTAGAACAATGCATGCACACAGCCTTCAGCCTCAATTTCCAGCTCTGAGAAAGGCCAGACCTGCACAGCTGGGTCACATCTGCCCCTAATCCACAAAGGAGTAATGCCGACCTGCTGCCACAGCTCTATGCACGTGCAAGAAGGGCCCCATGCCTTAGACCAGTGCACACCAGGGTTATGTCCCCCAGACTGGTGCACCCGCACAGCCACATCCTCCCTGGCTGCTGGGTGCCCACGTTCACATGGGCATCAGTGTAACATTTCCAACCTGTGCCCATACCTGCCCTGAAACAAATCACCACACTGAGTGCTCCACCTTGTGCCATGCTACCTGCTGTAAAACCATCCCACAAACACAAGGCCATAGACCTACCAAAAGAAATCAACTCCCAAAGTAAATCAATCAAGATAATTACATGCCACCAAGAAAGCAGAAGATCACTAAGTATATCACAATGCAGACTGATAAAGCGCTACCTAATGACCAAATTAAAATACCAGAGGAGACACAGATGTTGGAACAGCTAATCAAAGATGTTCATACAGCTCTACTTAATAAAATAAGTGGGATAGCAAATGACATAAAGGAGATTAAAAGGACAGTAGAAGAGCACAAAGAGGAATTTGAAAGAATAGAAGAAAAATAGCAGAAATCATAGAGATTAAAGACTCTGTTGACAAAAAAAAACCATACTAGAGGCATACCACACCAGATTTGAAGAGACAAAAGAAAGAATAAGTGATGTAGAGGACAGGATAATTGACTTCAAAGACGTAAAACAGCAAATGGCAAAAAAGGTAGAAAAAATTGAATGGGAACTCAGGGAAATGATAGACAAAACAAAGCACGCAAATGTAAGAATCACTGGTGTCCCAGAAGAAGAAGAGAGGAATAAAGGCCTAGAAGAGTAGTTGAGGATATAATAGGGGAAAACTTCCCAACCCTCATAAAGGACATAAATAAACACGTCAAAGAAACTCAAAGAACTCCAAACAGAATAAATCCAAACAGGCCTTCCCCAAGGCACATACAAATCAGTAGGTCAAATGTTGAAGAGAAGCAAAAAATTCTGAAAGTAGCAAGAGAAAAAAAATCTACTGCATACAAAGGAAATCAAATAAGACTGAGTATAGACTACTCAACTAGCACCCTGAAGGCAAGAAGACAGTGGTATGATATATTCAAGATCTGGAAAGAGAAAGACTTCCAGGCAAGCATTCTGTACTCAGCCAAATTGTCTTTCAAAACTGAGGGAGAGATTAAAATTTTCACAGACAAAAAAGTTCTGAAAGAATTTGTCAACAAGAGATTGGCCCTACACGAAATACTAAGAGGATTTCTGCCGGCTCAAAAAAAAGAAAGACAGAAGAGGGAGGTATGGAGGAGGGCACAGAATTGAAGAGTACCACTAACGGTAATTTAAAAAATACAAAAAGAAAGAGGGAAAAGAATACATAGATCTGGCAAATAAAATAAAAAAAGATAAGATGGTGGAATCAAGAAACACCTTTTCAGTAATAACTTTGAATGTTAATGGACTAAACTTACCAATTAAAAGATACAGATTGGCAGAATGGCTAAAGAAACATAATCTAGTTATATGCTGCTTACAAGAGACTCATCTTAGACACAAGGATACAAATCAACTGAAAGTGAAAAGATGGAAAAAGATTTTCCATGCAAGTTGTAACCAAAGGAAAGCAGGAGTAGCTATACTAATATCGGACAAAATAGACTTTAAATATAAAAACATCAAAAGACAAAGAAGGACACTATATACTAATTAAAGTGTCAATTCACCAAGAAGATAAAACAATCATAAATGTTTACGGTCCCAGTCAAGTAGCTCTAAAGTACATGAGACAGACACTGGCAAAACTGAAGGGAGCGATAGATGTTTCAACAATAACAGTAGGAGACTTCAATACACCACTCTCCTCTATAGATAAGACATCCAGAAAGAAGATCAACAATGAAACAGAGAAGCTAAATAACTTGATAAATGACTGAGACCTAACAGACATATGCATCATTGCAAGTCAAAGCACAAGGTTATACATTCTTCTCTAGTGCTCATGGAACATTCGCCAGGATAGATCATATACTGAGGACACAAAACAAGCTTTTATAAATTTTTAGATATTGAAATTATTCAAAGCACTTTCCCTGATCACAGTGGGATGAAGATGGATCTCAATAACCACCAAAGAACAAGAACATTCACAAATACATGGAGATTAAACAACATACTCTTAAACAACCAGTGGGTCAAAGAAGAAATTGCTAGAGAAATCGGTAACTATCTGGAGATGAATGAAAATGAGAATACAACTTGCCAGAACTTACGGGATGCAGCAAAGCCTGTGTTGAGAGGGAAATTTATTGCCTTAAATGCCTACAGTAAAAAACAAGAGGGAGCAAAAATTGAGCACTTAACAGAAAGCCTGGAGAACTTGAGAAAGAAAAACAAACTAACCCCAAAGCAAATAGGAGAAGAGCAATAACAAAGATTAAAGCTGAGATAAATGAATGGGAAAACAAAAGAACAATGGAAAGAATCAATGAAACCAAGTTGGTTCTTTGAGAAAATCAATAAAATTGACAGACCACTAGCAAGACTGACAAAGAAAAAAAGAGAGAAGATGCAAATAAGCAAAATCAGAAATGAGAAGGGGTGCATTACCACAGACCCTGAAGAAATAAAAGACATCATAAAAGGATACTATGAACAGCTATATGCCAACAAATTAGACAACTTAGATGAAATGGACAAATTCCTGGACACACAAACAAGCTACACTGACTCAGGAAGAAATAGAAGATCTCAACAAACCAATCACAAGTAAAGAGATTCAATCAGTCACCAAATATCTTCCTACAAAGAAAAGTCCAGGGCCAGATAGCTTCACAGAGGAATTTTACCAAACACTCCAGGAAGAACGAACACCAATGCAGCTCAAACTTTTCCAAAAAATTGAGGAAAAAGGAGCTCTACCTAACTCATTCTATGGAATTAATACCATTTTAATACCAAAACCAGGTAAAGATGCTATAAGAAAGGAAAACTACCGGCCAATCAACCAAAGAAACATAGATGCAAAAAATTTCAATAAAACATTAGCAAATCAAATCCAACAGCACAGTAAAAGAATTATAGAACATGACCAAGTAGGGTTTATACCAGGAATGCAAGGATGGTTCAACACAAGAAAATCAATTAATGTAATACAGCACATTAACAAATCAAAAGGAAAAAAATCACATGATCATCTCAATTGATGCTGAAAAAGCATTCAACAAACTTCAGCACACATTTCTGATAAAAACACTCCAAAAGATAGGAATCAAAGATAAATAGTCAATATGATAAAGGGAATATATGAAAAAAAATGACAGCCAGCATCACACTCGATGGAGACAGACTGAGAGCCTTCCCCCTAAGATCAGGTAAAAGACAAGGATGCCCACTGTCACTGCTATTATTCAACATTGTGCTAGAAGTTCTAGCTAGACCAATCAGATAGGACAAAGAAATAAAAGGCATACAAATTGGAAAGGAAGAAGTAAAACTCTCATTATTTGCAGATGATATGATACTATACTTGGAAGATCCTGAGAAATTTACAGCAAAGTTACTTGAGCTAATAAACAAATTCAGCAAAGTGGTGGGATATAAAACTAACGTGCAAAAATCAGTAACATTTCTATACACAAGCAATGACCTAGCTGAGGAGTCAGTTAAGGAAATGCTATTTCCATTCAAAATAGCAACTAAAAGAATCAAATACTTAGGAATGAACTTAACTAGGGATGTAAAGAACTTTTACACAGAAAACTACATAAATTTGCAAAAAGAAATCAAAGGAGATCTAAATAGGTGGAAAGACATTCCCTGCTCATGGATAGGAAGGCTAAATATAATCAAGATGTCAATTCTCTCCAAGTTGATCTACAGATTCAATGCAGTACCAATAAAAAATCCAATAACCTACTTTGAAGATCTGGAAAAGCTAACTAACAAATTCATCTGGAAGGGAAAGAGACCCTGAATAGGTAAAAGCATCCTAAAAAAGAAGAATGAAGTGGGAGAATTAACACTCCCTGACTTTAAAACCTATTATAAAGCCACAGTAGTAAAAACAGCATGGTACTAGTACAAACACAGAAGCATTGGCCAATGGAATTGAATTGAGAATGCAGAAATAGACCACCGATGGTCTAATTAGAAAATGGGCTAAAGATATGAATAGGCATTTTTCTGAAGAGCAAATACAGATGGTTCAAAAGCACATGAAGAGATGTTCATTTTCATTGGCTATAAGGGAAATGCAGATCAAGACTACAATGAGATACCACCTCACATCTATAAGAATGGCTGCTATTAACAAACAGGGAACTATAAATGTCGGAGAGGATGTGGAGAAACTGGGACATTTATGCACTGCTGGTGGGAATGTATAATGGTGCAGCCACTATAGAAGACTGTTTGGGAGTTCCTTAGGAAACTAAATATCGAATTGTTCTATGGCCCAGCAACAGCACTACTTGGTATATACCCAGAAGAGCTGAAAGCAATGATACAAACAGACATTTGCACACTGATATTCATAGCAGCATTATTCACAATAGCCAAAATATAGAAACAAACCAAATACCCACCAACAGATGAGTGGATCAACAAATGTGGTATATACATATGATGGAATACTATGCAGCAGTAAGACAAAATGATGTCCTGAAGCACATGACAAGACGGGTAAACCTTGAGAACATAATGCTGAGTGAAATTAGCCAGACACAAAAGGATAGATACTGTATGAGTTCACTTTTATGGCCAACATAAAGGTATAATCAGAGGCTGATAATACAGAAGATAGGGGACTTAGAGATACATAGAAGCTAGAGACTGGTGAACCATTAGCTAATGAGGTTGAACTCCATGTATAAGGGAATACATAGGAGCAAAGGTGATTCTCTAGTGGGTCTAGAAGTAATATTACCATATTGAAGATGAACAAGATTGAAATGGGTTGTATGGACCTACATGTTCCACTGACTCAAACTAGAAATATGAGTGAGTTCTTGTAAGAATTACTTCAAAGATACACTTTTTGCATAAAGGGTGCTTAAGTCCAGGGTACAGGGGGAAAACTGCTAGTGTGTGCTATGAGCTATGTTCAGAAGGAAACCATCAGCACTACTACAGCAACAGAAGAGGTAAATAATGGGGTGAGGGACAAGAGTTAAGAGGAGGTTTAGATTTCCCATTTGGCAAGGGTGTGTTTATTGGTTTTCTGTGTCTTGGGAACAATGAAATTATCTAAAGTTAAGAATGTTGAGGGACTGTGGACTTTGGGCCTTATACATGATGCCCGATGAATGCAGGTGGCTGAAGGATGCATTGATGGAGAAGTAGATTGGCGAATGATGGTGTATACTTATGAACGAAGGCTGTGCTGCTACAAAAAGGAACAATGTTGTGAGGCATGCAACAATGTGAATGAACATGTGGGACATTCGGTGAGACAAAATAAGCCAGAAACAAAAAAACAACAATCATATGGTTAGAAAATGCTTATAAGAAACAGGGGCCTAAATTGTAAGCTTTTAGAGCAGACCAGAGTGGTGATTATTATTTCTGGATTTTGAGAGACTGTTTTATATATATATATATATAACCTGATATTTAGAGATAAGAACAAAGCTGAATAGGTTAGGGTTAAAGTAATTCAGAACACAGGGATAAGGAATATTGTCTATATTTTAGAACCACACATACTCTCTGAGACCAATGTAAGAAAGGTTTATTTGATCTGGAACTGAAATTTTCTGTAGTGCATAATATAATTCAACCTAACTGTATAGCTCATTTGAACAACTGAAACACAGGAAGCATAGAATAAGAAAGAGGTCCTTATAATGTATAGATTATTGTAATGCCTGGGAACTTCTTAGAGTATATTAAGCAGATTTTCAAAAAGTATTGGCAAAGTCCCCTGAGGGAGGGGAGAAAGACTATGGAACTATTAAATCTTACCATCAGGGAATTCCCTAATACGGTGCCAAACTTTGGGGATACCCAAATAAATAGGACATGTCGTCGATCATGAGGCTAACTCTTGTGACGCTTATGTAGGTAGCAGAAAAGCTTAGACTAGTAAGAGTTACTTCTGGAGGACCTCTGTTGTTGCTCAGATGTGGACTCAGTCTCTCTAAGCCCAACTCTGCAAGTGAAATCATTGCCCTCTCCCTTACGTGGGACAGGACATCCAGGGGGTGAAAGTCTCCCTGGTGTCATGGGAGATGATTCCTAGGGATGAATCCAGACCTGGCACCATGGGATCAACAATTACATCCTGACCAAAAGGGGGAAAAGAAGGGTAATTAATAAAGTATCAGTGGCAGAGAGAGTTCAAACAGAGTCGAGAGGCTACTCTGAAGGTGGCTCTTACACAAGCTTCAGGTAGACCTTGCTACCTATCATAACCTCCCCACCCCCAACCAGGACCATTCCAGCCAATCCTAAAGAACACCTAGGGCAATGTATAAGATTCCACAAGGGTTCCAGGTACTAGAGTAACTTTACAGAACCTACAACCTCCAGATGGGTCCCTGGTCCAGATAAGTCCTGAAACTTAAGCCCAGCCTCTCCAGAAAATCAGATAGTTCCATCTCCCTACCCCATATTTGTGATAGACCCTTCCAATATCAAAAATTTAGAATTGCCATAGGTCAAACAACCCCAAAGAGAGGTATGGAAAGACCAAAGATGATGGTGGAATTATACACAGAAGATAGGACTTGAATATGAACGCTGAATCATTAAATCGATTATCTCTTTTAGTCTCTAGTACTTTAGAGTAGCTAGAAGTAAAAACCTAAAATTGTGAAATTGTAACCCGTGTCAAAGTCTGAAATATGTTTTACAACTAATTGTGCTCTGTGCTTTGAAATTTATAGTTTTTTATATATGTTATCATTCACAAAATAAGAAGGAAAAAAAAGTCGATTGTGATGATAAAAAAGTATTTAAGCCATCTAGCCTCCTATATTCTAGAGAAGCTAGAAGGAAAAATATGAGACAAACTCTGGGATCTGTCCTGTAACCACTTGTTTGACAAGTGCTTTGAATACTATTGCTTTTTAATTCTTTGCTTTGTATGTATGTTATACTATGCAATAAAAAAGTTAAAAAAAAAATGAACACCCCCCCAAAAATAGGTACCATATTAATAAATGCATAACTGCTGCCCACTTTCAAAGACCCCTCCCCCCATCATGTAAAATGGAAACAATGTCATTGAATTAGACTATCTGCTTCCTTGTTTCCTAGTTTACCCTACATAAGCTCCCCCTTCCACTCTCTTGGCAGAGCGCTCCTTACCATTTTCAGTTTGGCCCTCCCTGATTCACAAATTGTTTTTGTCCAAACGAATTTTAACATTTTTTAAAATGCATTAGTTTATCTTCAACAAAAGAGAAGAGAAATAAGAGGGGAAGAGCTCCAATCACTTTGTCTATGTATTTATATCCTTAAATTATGTGCGCATACCCATAATCTTCCCCTTTCTTCTCATTTATCTACATAAAAGCATCAGCTGACCTATGTTGATGTGACTTGCTTATTTTCCCTCAAACAAAAATATGTCTTGGAGATCATTCCATGTCACATATATAATTTGCCTCATTTGTTTTTTTTTGGGTGCATGGTCCGGGAATCGAACCCGGGTCTCCCACATGAAAGGCGGGCATTCTAACCACTAAACTACCCGTGCACCCACCTCATTTGTTTTTAATGTCTGCATTTTGTTTCTCAGTATGGATATGCTGTAACTGGCTTCACACACACACACACACACATTATATTTATCCACTCTCCTATTCTTAGTCATTAAGGTTACCTTCAACTTTCCTTATTACAACGAAAGCTTTCATTAATATATTTGTGCACCTACTTTTCTTACTTTAGAAAACTCATTTGAAAACGGACTGACAAATTTTAGATAATACAGCAATAAATTCTTTGATTTATGACCTCTAGAAAGCTACTGAAGCATGAAATAAGGAAAATGTCCAATCTTTCATCTGATGAAAATGAAACAGAAAAAATCTGAAATAATTTGAGGGGATTATAAAGGCTTGATGACAAAAAAATCATATCTCCCTCAAGTTGGCACAAAGCCTGAAAATCTCATATTTTTTTTATACATTATACCTTTAAAGGCAGTCTGAAAAGGTAAGCATCTTTGAGAGGACACCCATTAACTCATTAGGACCTCTTACAGCATCAGAGTGGAATTTATGAGCTTAAGGAAGCAATGTTGGAGAACATGGTCAATGTCAAAGACTAAGTTAGGTACACATCAGCCTTTGTATGAAATTTTGATAAATCAGAGAGCCAGACATCTGGCAAATTCCTAAAGAATGGGGCATCGCCTGACTGGTGCTCAGGGTAGTGGTTGGGATTGTGTGTGGGATGGCTGAGGATTCGGGGATGTGGTATATTGGAGCTATGACCCCAGAAAAATATGTTCTTCATCTGAATCCATTCCTGTGGGTGGGAACCCATTTTAAACAGGACCTTTACATGAAGTTACTTCAGTTAAGGGTGGCCCACCTCAATCAGGACAATTCTTAATCCTATTACTGGAGTCCTTTAAAGGAGAATGAAATTCAGACACAGAGAAAAAAAGCCACAGGAAGCAGCCAGAAGCTGGAAGTCCCACAAGAAAATCCTGGAGAGGCCACCATGAGCACTGCCAGGTTTCAGAACAGCTAGGAACCAAGGATCACGGGCAGCCAGCCCCAGAATACCACAGACTTCTGGGAGAAAGCCTTGATTTTGGACTTCAAGCCGCCGAGAAAACTAAAACAGAGGAGAGGATGAAGGGAAGAATGGTGCCCAACAAGCAGTTTCCAGGACTCCCTGTAAGGCAATGTACATCTGCTTCACAGTATTTCTTAGGGAATGAAGAAACTTACGTCCTCAAAACCTGCACTTTGTTTCCTTTGTTAACTAGCACTAGTTTATTTTTTAAAGTGAACTTTCTTCTACTTTAACAAGTTTGTCTTATACAAAGTAGCAATGAAATTAAAGAAAATATAGTCAACTACTGACAAACTATATTACAATCCAGTGTTCCTTAGTGATGTTATTTGAAAGGAAACCTTACATTATCAGTTTCATTAGTGTAGTCATAACTGTTTTTTAGAAATATTAGGGTTGTGCCAACATTAATATAATATATAGACGTGTATAAGATGATATTTTAGGACTGTTGTGACCTAATCCTGTTAAGATTTGAAAGCATGAAAGGGTTTTTTTAATTAACAAAATTATACTCATGTTAAGGCAGTACATACAAAAATGTTTTAAAATATATCCATAGCTTAAAATAGTTTTACTTAAATTTTATTCTCTTCTTTTTGACAAAGCAAATTATATAGAAAATAAATCTTTAATTATATTATCTTATAAAATCCAACACCCTTTAAGAATAAGCTAGCCAAGGCAACCAGACTACACATTTGTGGGACAAAAATTAAAGGATCTTTTTATACAGAATGCCATCAACTGATACAAGAATCAGTAAGCAACAGTTACCAAGCACAGGCAGGTGTGAGATGCTAGGAAGAAGCGGCCTGTGTCTCAGATAACAGAGACTGCAGTAGACACACGAGGAAACTGAATGGGGTCAGGGTGATAGACATCTAAAGAACCGAATGAAGCGTACGCATGTTAAAATGGGTTCTTCACAATCAAAGTGGGAGAACAACGGTGTTCTTGGCAGGCTGATAGGGACTCTAAAGGGCGCAGAAATCATAACATTCTTGCCAGACCCCCTTTCCCAAGGAGGGAAAAGCCAGGATATGTTCAGATTGCTGGTAAGTGGTAAGTGTGGGTATGAGATGGGCCTGGCTATTCTGATGATACTGAAGGTTGAGATTGAAGGCCGAAGGTTTCTGACCATTCAAGAGTACACTGTTCACCTGACTATCTCTGCCACCCTATCCCCACCCATGCCCTAATCCTTCCATAATCCTGTATCTCCTGGCTTGATCTGGGACGCAGGGTGTTCTAGTTTGCTAGCTGCCGGAATGTAATATACCAGGGATGGAATGGCTTTTAAAAAGGAGAATTTAATGAATTGCTAGTTTACAGTTCTAAGGCCAAGAAAATGTCCCAATTAAAACAAGTCTATAGAAATGTCCAATCAAAGGCATCCATCCAGGGAAAGATACCTTGGCTCAAGAAGGCCAGTGAAGTTCAGGGTCTCTCTCTCAAGTGAGAAGGCACATGGTAAACACAGTTAAGTCTTCTCTTTCAGCTGGAAAGGCACATGGTGAACACAGCATCATCTGCTAGCTTTCTCTCCTGGCTTCCTGTTTCATGAAGCTCCCCGGGAGGCGTTTTCCTTGTTCATCTCCAAAGGTCGCTGGCTGGTTCTCTCTGCTTCTCATGGCTATGTCGCTCTTCTCTGCTCTTTCTGAATCTCTAGCTTTCTCCAAAATGTTTCCTCTTTTATAGGATTCCAGTAAACTAATCAAGACCCATCCAAATGGGTGGAGACATACCTCAACCTAATCCAATTTAACAAACACTCTTGATTAAATCACTTCTCCAGGGGGGTGATCTAATTACAGTTTCAAACATACAGTACTGAATAGGGATTAGAAGAAACGGCTGCCTTTACAAAATGGGATTAGGATTAAAACAAGGCTTTTCTAGGGTACATACATCTTTTCAAACCAGCACATAGGGGTAGACTTGGTACTCCCATTTTTCAGGGGTTCTATATGGGAAACTCCAGGTTATCTATTGAATTTGGGGACTCTTGTCTTAAGGAACCTGCCTCTTAGAGACCACTATTCATAGTAAGTACCCATGTTTTGCTGCTGGTTTGAGACCTTGCAAGCCTAGGAGGTCTCACATGGCAGCCACTACCAATATTCCTATTCTACAAAGGGGACACCCTTAAATCTTGGGGGGGGGCACCACTTCTAAAGGAGACTTGTGAAGCCTTTTCTCTACCCTGATGTCTGCAGTTCTTTTCTAAGAAATGGATTAAGAGCCATGGCAACTGATTTTAGAATTAATGTAGCAGATAAACAGGTCCTCAGGCTCTGAGGGAGGCTCTGAATTTTCCTCTCAAGCATATATTCTCCTTCCTCATGTCCATTGGGGTATAGGTTTTAGGGTCCAAAGGAAATCCTAATTAGAACTACTCTGTCTGCCACCATCACTACATACAGGAATATCCAGAAAAATTTCCAACATGAGAATGATCAATAAATATTATTTACTTGAAATAGATACAAGGCTTGGTCTTAGGAATTTTGTAGTTATTTTTTACTTATAGTAATGACTATATACCTATTACTTTTTTTTTACTATGATAACTGTACTCAACATTCAAGAATGGGATGGCATCCTTGTGCAGTATAGTTCAACAAGTTGTCACAAGTTATCCCCTTTACCTGTAGATGTTTGCTCCGTTTTATTTTAGAATGCAAACTCCTTGAGGGTAGGTACTTAGTCTTTTTTGTTTTCTGCTTGGCAGTTAAGACATAAGCAATTAAAATTTGTTCAGAGAATGAAGTTATTACCCAACAAGTTCAAGCTCTACTTTCCACTGCAAGATTTTCAAGCAAGACCTTTGCTAGAAAAGTGGGAACTGACAGATACCTAGTTGGTTTTTTCCTCGAATTTTATGGAAAACTATTAAATTTCAAGTATATCCCCCAGGGTTAGAGACTAACTTCCAAGAAAATGCAGCCCTGGTGATGAAAAATGCAATCTGCAGTGCAGTAGCAAGACAATACCTCTTGAGGAGTTGACATTAGTGACTTGAAAAGTGACAATTACATGAGCTACTTTAGAGATGGATGAATAACAACCTTTACTAATCAAAAATTCAGAAATATTTCTCTCCTATTTTAAAAAGTTTTAAAGGTACTACTAAATTACATTAGCAATACAGTTTAGGCGGTATGTGTTGTTAGAATTATAATACTGGAATCTGAAAACAAACAAAGAAGATTCCAGGAACTGAAAATACAATCTTAAAAATAAAGAGAGGCCAGTTTGAAAGGATTATGCACCCTAGAAAAGCCATGTTTTAATACTTATCCATCTTGTGGAGGCATGCATTTCCTTTAATCTCTATTCAGCATTATAGGTTGGAAACTTGATTAGATCATCAACACAGAGATGTGACACACCCGATTGTGGGTATTAATCTATGATTAGAGGGAGATGTGACTCCACCCATTCCAAGTAGGTCATGATTAGTTTACTGAAATCCTTTAAAAGAGGAAATATTTTGGAGAGAGCCCCAAGATCCATGAGAGCCAAGAGTCGAGAGCCCACGCAATCAGAAACTTCTAGAGATGAAGAAGGAAAACGCCCTCAGGAGAGCTTTATGAAACAAGAAGCCTGGAGAGAAAGCTAGCGGACCTCACCATGTTTGCCATGTGTCTTTCCAGCTAAGAGAAACCCTGAACTTCATTCATCGGCTGTTCTTGAATGAAGGTAACCTCTTATAGGTGCCTTAATTTGGACATTTTTATAGATGTGCTTTAATTGGGACATTGTCATGGCCTTAGATCTGTAAACTTGCAACTTAATAAATTTCCCTTTTTTAAAATCTGTTTCATTTCTGTTATATCACATTCTGGCAGCTAGCCAACTAGAACAGGGACCCATACTCTTTTGGAGCCAAGTGGACAAAAAAAAAAATTTAATAAAGGCTAAAAAAAGAACTTTTCTTGGGAATTGTTCTTGGGAATTGACATTAGTGACATTAGTCTTTTTTGTTTTCTGCTTGGCAGTTAGGACATAAGCAATTAAAATTTGTGGATCTTGTGTGAATCCCTCTTTAGTGGGTCTGGCTGCAGGCCAGATGCTGCATCTAGAATAATTTAAGGTAAAGACAGCCTGCATATTTCACCCATATTTCACCTCTCAATATAGGTGAAAAAGCCCCTGTCCAGATGGGAAAGTTAACCCAGCATGTACTAACAATTGTTCAAAAATCTACCCTATCTTTCTTTACTGGTACAGACAGCAAGTTTTGAAAATAATATTTAAAAGTTACTATATTTTATATAGCACAATATTAATACTCTTCCATATCAATATATCTTATCCAGATAGCTGAAGCACTCATGAATGTATTCATGATTGTTTTCTTTTTTTAAAAAGCTCTATCCTTCATTCAGTCATTCCACAAATGAAGGAAGAATGATGCAAATTTTGGATACTGCAACATGTGGTTCTCCAAACCATCAGGATCCCTGAGAAGTTGTACGATATGCAAATTTGTGGGTTCCACACCAGAGTTATCGGAAACTCTGGAAGTTAGGCCCAGTATTCTGTTTAGTAAGCACTCCAGGTAATTCTGAAGCATACTAAAGTTTAGGAATATTGATGTAGATATATGTTATTTAATTTTTCCTTTTTTCTTTATCATTGTAACTGCTTCTAGAGCAATGTCTTTTTTCAAAAAAGGAGCAAAATGTAAAAGTTTAGTAACATTCTAGTTAAGAAAATATAATTCCTTCCTGATTTAGTATTTCACTATTTAAAATATAACTTAAATACAAAGCACTTTTACATAGATAGTCAAAAAAGGGTTTCACAATATATCTTCACAAACTATGAACTAACAGGTACTACACAACTGTTTCAAGTTAGCATGAATTTTAACACTATTAAATATGATAAATAATTTTTTCAGTTTTATCCTATAACATAAAACCTTCCTAAGGGAAATGACATTCAGAATATTTTATCAATTCTGATATAATCCAAATATGGTGAAAAACTTGCATATGTCTACTTGGCAAGATTTAATACCTATCTGGCCAACAGCTGCTTGGTGTTTAATTGCTTAACATTTGGAAATTGGAAAGTGGTGTGATTATCTATTTACGACCAAATATTAATTAGGATCAAATAAATATAGTTCCTTAGATCTCTGTGGTTTCTAATCTATATAAATATCTTGCAGTGATAACTCATAAATGATTAAACAAAGGCCAGATACATTAGAAGAATCCACATCTTGTCAGCATTTAATTTTCTACTCAATTTACTTTAAAAAAATGTTGGTGGTATTAAAATACATCAATAGAACTTGAATTTAAAATCAAACTTTTGGTCTTGTGCTTAAGCATGAGCAAGGGATCTCCATAAATCCCTAAAGGATATAATTAAAAGTCATAGAACCCTCTCCCCAAATCCACTCTTAAACCACATAACCATATCCCAAATTAACGTCATTAGCTCCACAGAAACTAAAGATGTCATTATCCTAAAACAGAAACTACTCTCTAAAGATGAACTGTTCTCCTTTCAAAAGAGAATGAACTCTTTCACACCAATGGGGACATTAGAAAATAGTGAATTGGAATGGGTAGTCCTTTGATCTACAGGTCAGCAACATTATCAATCAATTTTCAGCAGAATTTCAATGCCCTTGTGTGACAGTTTTGGAGCACATTTTGAGGACATCTCCAGGCAATAGGTTACCTGAATAATTGTTCTGACTTTTTAAAACACTATACTTTCTGGTAAATGATGTAGAAAATGTGACTGAGCTAGCAGTGATTCAGACAATCAACTATGAGAAATTGATTCTCCCCAAGCTGGGATAATGATCCCAGATTGTGAAACGAATGCAAAGTGAGTCTATTGCTCCATAACAGAGAAGAAAATCAAGTTGTTCTGTACTTTAAGTGCCCTCAATGGAATCCAGGCTAGACCAAATCCGGTGAAATGCAAATCTACAATGAATAGACCATTTTTCTAAGAGAATATTATCTATTTTCCTGCTGATTATAATTTACTGCCAACTCCTTAAGGATACAGATAATTAATATAGCATTCCCAGTTTTACTGATCAGTAAAAAGTTGACCTGGTATGTGTAAATAGAAAAAGACCCACATATAGACTCTTCAGACATATAAACAATTAGACCATTACGGACGGAGGAAGTTTGAAGGGGCAGAAGAATTTCTGTGATGCAAAATAACTTCTTAATCACTCCTAGGAGAAAAATTAATTTAAACAAATTTCCATTACATTAAGTAGACTCTCAAGTCCCCTTTTCCTTAACTCAATTATAAAGTACACACATATTCAGTGTACAAACACTAGATGATACAGACAAGCAAAAAGATGAAAATATTCCACTTTTCAGGAATAACTGCTCAACACAGTTTTTAAAAAGGCACATGCATAAAATGAAAGGAGATTATACCATACATAATGGCTTTGGAATCAGCATGTTTTATACTCTCCCCTGTTGTTCTCTTTTAGTTTATTAACTAAAAGTTTGATGTCAAATAATCCTTTAAATATCAAGTCAATAAGTAAAAATGTAAATCACTGTAATCAAATATGATATAAATCTTGTTATAAAAAGTTTTGGATAGGTTAAGGACACCAATTCAATCAGAATTAACTCACAGGGTCTCAAGAAGCTTGTTTCATTGCATTTCTAGTTTTTTGTCCAAAGGCAGAAAGAATATTATGGAGGTTGGAGCATAGCAGAGTTCTCCCCCACCTACAGGTCTTACACAGCTGCTCCCTTTGCCTGAAACGATCTTTCACCCACAATGGCTTATTTCTTACATATGCTTCATCTCAATATAAAGTTCCTTTCTCTGAGAAGCCTTCCCTAAACCTTTAAGCTATTTTTAACCCTAGACCCTCTGCTACCATAATTTATGATTGTGGCATTTATCCTATTTTGTTATTTTTGTCTGTATACTTGTGATTGCTTCCATTCATCACTGCATCACCAGAGGCCAGCACAGTGTCTGGCTCATGCTGAGTAAATATTAGTTCATTAAATGAATGATCTTAAAGCTTTACGTTTTCCTTTGTGGATGAATATAAGAAAACTTTTAGGTAGGAGGCAACCCATGGAAGTGATAAGAAGTCAATTTCTTCACATTCTAACAGAGATTAATAGAACCTAAAACTGTTCTCAAGGATTTATGATGGCATTATATGCATAAATGCAAGCTTCAAGAACAAAATTTTAGCATTATGGAAAAGAAAAACTGTATGCTTATGAGGGAAAAGGCTTTTGGTGTATCTTATTTTCTAAAGATGCTCATGAAATATGAAATGATGGAGCCATACATACAAAGACAAGATTAGACATTCATTAAGAGATAATCTATCTTGGCATATGTGAGGTTTTTTATTTGCTTTGGTGCGGATTCTGTGTGGAAAGGGCTAGAAAATGCAACCTTTTCTGCTTTCCACTCCATTTATGGTTACTTTTCATATACTACAACATGCTCTGAAGTCACTGACAATATTTAACTTTTGTACATCCTTATTTGTTGCAAGAAAGATTTGCAGTGGCTTCTTGTAATAATGCTACTGTTAGTCACAATTTCTCTGAGATGACATTAATTCTAAGCCCCAATGAGACTGGAGAATATAGAATAAGAACTACAAAATATTTGTTGGGTGTCTACTATGTATGTAGGGATACAGTGGTGAAGACAGTAAAACTTTGCCTTTTGTTATGGGTTAAACTGTGTCCTCCCCACCAAAAGTATGTTGAAGTGCTAACACCCATATGTTAGAACTTACTTTTGAAATTAAAGTTGTTAGAGATAAAAATTAGTTATGTAAGGTCTTACTTTAGACAGAAGGTTGTTAGAGATGAAAATTAGTTATGTGAGGTCATAATTAAGTATGTGAAGATGGAGGCAGAGATGGAAGTGCTGTGGATGCAAGCCAACCAACTGAAGCTAAAAAGAAGCAAGGAAGGACTCTTCATTACAGGCCTCAGAAGGACTGGGGCCTCGTGCCTGTATAAAACATACTGCAAGTGTAAGCAGGAAGTTGTTACGTTTGTATTTGCAGCTAGCAGAATAAATAGATAGCCATATTGAAACAGATATACTTAATGGATAAAAAATAAACAGTCAGTCCTAAATATATCAATTTTACTTCAAACTCAGTTTTATGATTCTGTGTTTCAGTCATTAAAACATACTTCACTTAATGAAAAATCTTTCTGAAAAGAAAAAATAAATCACTTATTTTTCATCTTTTTCCTCATTGAAAATCCTTGATTTTCCACATCTTTCTGAGCCATACAATAGAAGAGTGACACAGATCAATTTAAAATAATTGTAGTGGTATTTTGCCTAAATACTAAAAATATTTAAACGAATTTTGTGTGATGGATAACACAAACTTAAACCTAATCCTTTAACCGAGTAGTATTCTTAATATTGTTAACTATGTAATATTTGCTTTTTTCTTTTGCCGAAATATGTATTTCATGAACTAGAACACTCCAGATGAAAGGGCACACACAGAGAGAAATGTGCTCCTGGAAGAGGAAGGAAAAGAAAGGCTGAGCACAGAGAGGAGAAAAGCCAGGTTTTTTTAGCCTAAGTTGCCAGAAGACATGCCTGATCCATTCAAGAATCTATTACATGTTGTCAATAGAGGTAGTTGTGAGGCTGGAATATAAAATATATACAATTTTTCCTAAGAAAGAAAAAGACCTGCCATAATATTAAACTTTATCATATTAGGAAAAACTAATTAGTACATAGTTTACTATTTGATAAAATTAGCAAATATTTTGTAATTGTGATGCTAATGTTCAGCCACACCCTTTTCCCCCAATTCTACAATAAATGACAGTTGCAGACAAATGAATTCTCAGTTTTGATCAATTAACTGTTCCCTATTCAGCCTCTATAATGAGACATACTCTAGATATCACATTTAGCACAGGAATACTTTGCTCAGAATATAAATCTAAGCTGAAATTTCAAATATATATAGATGATGGGAAAACCCTGCTCATAATACGCATTCAGACAAATCTCCTCCTTCCTAAATTCTCTTGTGAGATTTTTCAGGCATACACTGGCTTGCTTAATCCTTTTGGGCCCAAGTTAAGACACTACCAAATAATAATCACTTGGATTCGTATCATACTTATCGAAGAACTTTCTTACAACAATAGAAAGCATTTATTTGATCTGCACTCAAGTAGGGAATTATTAAGATCTTCCTCAGATAAGAAAACTGAAATGCAGCCTGGTCAGTTTGCACCTTCAAATTTTACTTCAAAATCAGTTTTATGATTTTGCCCGGAAAGCTGGGCATTAGGTGCTCTCTGGGCGGTGATTAGAAGTTGGTGAACCCCTCTCACTGTGACTCAGCCCAGCAGAGCCCCCATGTGCTGAAAGGTGGGGGCACAATGCTGTGGTTCTTATCCAACCACTTTTCCTTTCTTAAATAAAACAAATCCAAGGAAGTTGAAAACTAATTTTTTCAACATGCATTAATTTTTTTCACAATAGAAACAGTACACAGTAATAAGTGATAGTGTCCTGCCTCTTACAGTCTCATCCCTTTCCACAGTCCCATGCCAACAGGTTGGTGGATTTTTTTCCCAGTCAATTTTTAAGCATAAATGAGATAATCCTATACACAGGGTTCTAAAACTTGCTTTTTGACTACTAAGTTGGAAATGTGAGACGGACAGTCTGTTTAATATAAGGAGTGGTGAATCAAAGAAGAAAATATACTTCATTAAAAGGATACCTCAGATTCTAGAAGCAAAGAGAGACCTGAATGAGCAGAAACCAGCCATTTTTCACATAGATTCAGATTTTCTTACTGAGTTAAGTTTGGCTTACTTTCTCTTAGATCAACAGAAGTTAAATACTAAACCTGACTAAACCTTATATTATGGTTCTTTTGTTTTCCATAAGTCTCTCTATTCTGAAGCCCTCTTCATTCCTGGGTTTCCAGCCAAGAGTGTAATAGTGATGTGTGTGGCCAGAACAGAAACACCTTCTTACTTGTATCCACTGCAACCCTTTAACTAAAACGTTAAAAGGAGTCTAGGGTTAAGAACACTTGAGAATTTATCAATTTCAAGTTGTTTTAAATATGATGAAACAGACACAATATAATATTTTAAAGTTCAAAAAATATTATATTTCAATGGTGATTACTTCTGAGGACATGTGAACAAGATTCTGATGATCTTATATTGTTTGAAGTTACAATGAAAGATGCAACAATTCAAATGGAAGGAAGATTTTATCACCTCATGTGATAATCCTGAGCTATTTCTTCATGATATTAATTTTAAAAGGCCAAACAACTTAGATTTTTTTTGCCCCTGAATTGTTTTTGTACTGAAATTGCCATAGAAATTTAAAGTAAAAAAGGAAGAATGAAATCATTTTCTAAAATCTTTAAAGGAAATGAAGTTATGGAGTGAACTGGATTTTTAGTACTGACATTCTCAGATATGCAATTCACTTTTCCATCACGGACTGAAAACTAGTTTACCTTCCTATAACTTTTAAAATGGGACTGTTGAATACATTTACCAACCCAGTCATTTCACAGCATAATTACAGAATGCATCCTGAATAGAAAAGTGGTTTTTAGCCTATGTAAAAAAGCACAATTAAAAGAACAATCCTCTCCTCCTCTTCCACCCTCTAATTCTCTACCCACCTAGTAACCAGCAGGGATTTGTATTGCATTTCACATATTATAATTTTATAATCTTTTACAAAAGATTACTTAACCTTAGCTTAAGTGATTCCATCTAAATAATGTTTAGCATATAATAATAATTTAAATGTCTTATGGTAGAGTAGTGAACTATTTTATAGACAGGTGTTATGATATATTAGTAACTTTTATTAATATGATTCTATATGTACAAACACTCAAGGGCAAGTCCTTCCTTCAGAAATTGCAGCTAATTTGATGAATTTAAATAACAACATAAAACAAGGAGGAACATAAATATAGAGCTCAACAAGGTAAGCTGTTATATGTAAAAGAAGGACTAAATATGGCCAAGACTAATTTACTTGAGCCATTCCTGAAAGAGTTATATTTAAGAATCTTAAAACTAATTTATCTTGCATTGTATATATACAGTAAGTACTTTTTCACTTTCTAGATGGTATAATAAGCATAGAAGTTCAAAATAATACCAACTTTATTAAAATTAAAAATAACAAGAGATAGTAAGCTTTATAAGTTAAAAGTATACATTTCTAATATTTGGCTTTGGTGTAATTTACTTTGGATAAAGGCTTTCATTTGTTTTCTTATTAATACTCTAGCAATTCAAACAAAATAATGAGGCCAAATTCACTTTGATCTAGGCAGTTTTAAAATATTCCTCACCTGAGACATTTTTTTAGTCTCTTCCTAAGATAAACAAATATTCTAGCAATAGATAATTTTCTAAACCGATTGCACCTATGTCAGTAGAACAACGCATTCATTAAAACTTTGAAGCTTCCACCCTCACCCTGATCTTGGAACATTCTCTTTTGAGACCTGCCACCCTACCTCCCATAGCAAATGCCTCTTTATAATGAGTCTAATCCTTTGATCACCAGACTCTCCCCTTAAGGAGCTAAAGCTAATAGGCTTTAAGTAATGAGTAGAATGATGAAACTTGATTTTAAAGCAAAGAACTGTGCATTGTTTAGGCATAGACCCATCCATGAAAGCCTGGCCACTCTATAAGCCCCAGGTTTATACTCAGCCATATAAAAGGAACTCTGTGGCTTTCTCCTAACAGAGTACGCATATTGGTACTTGCTGTTGCTATTACATTTGCTGAAAACCATGGTAAACTGTTGCCCTCTCCTGATCTGTTGCGGCACACCCAGCTGCTCAGGGAAGTAAACACCATGCCATCCACTCCCCCATCATTCAGTATAAACCGTCCTTGTTGGAGTGGTGGCAAGTATAACCTCCTCTCTCCTAGGCTATAAGGTCCTCCATTTTCTGACTCCAGTTATAGGGAAAACAGAATGCATTAAAACTTCCTTTTCATTTTACTCATACCTGCTAAATATCTGAGATCTGTCTTTAAAACTTCATTGGGTAGAGGAAAATAACCTGTTTTAGTTTCACCCTGAAACTAGGAAGTTAATTATTATCAAATTCAAATCCAGGGCAGGCAACTGTGGCTTAGTGGTAGAGTTCTCAACTGCCATGCTGGAGACCTGGGTTCAGTTTCTGGTGCCTGCCCATGTAAAAAAAAAAAAAAAATTTTTTTTTAAATTAATTAATTAATTACTTAAAAAAAATCAAATACAGCTGATTTGTTCTCTGGACATATGTCTATGTGTTTAGTTTTCTACATCAGCTATATGTTATTATTTTTAAATTAACAATGTTTTATTTTGAAATAATTTCAAACATACATGACAGGTGAATAAAAACAAAACTCATACAGAAAACTTCAACAAGCCCCCTACCCAGATACCCAGGTCCACCAACTTTTGATGTCTTGCTACTATTTCTCTATCATTCTATCTATCTGATCTTTCTATATCTATCACCTCTTTTTTAAGCATTTTATTGTAATAACATAACTTTAAGTTTCCCATCTTAGCCACTTTGAAGTGTGCAATTTGATAGTATTAATTACAATCACAACACTATGCTACCGTCACTAACATCCATTACCCAATTTTTGATGACCTCAAATAGAAATTCTGTACGCATTAAGCAATAATTTCCTCTTTCCTTCACTGCAATATGCTATCTGTTTCTATGAATTTGCTTATTATAGGTGTTTCATATGAGCAGTATCATACAATATGTATTTTTGTGTCTGGTTTATTTCACTCAATATGTCTTTGAAACTCACCCATCTAATAGCATCTATCAGAACTTCACCCCTTTTATGGCTCATTAATATTCTATTTTGTGTATATATTACATTTGGTTCACCAAAATGTCTATCTGTTGATAGTCACTTGGACTGCTTCCACTATCTGGCTATTGTGGATAATGCTTCTATGAACACGGGTGGCCAAATATCTTTGAGTCTCTGCCTTCAATTATTTTGGGTATACGCCAAGAAGTGGAAATTCTGGGATATACGATAATTCTATGTTCATCTTTCTGAGGAACTGTAAAACTGATTCCTACAGTGGCTGCACCATTTTACAATCCTACCAACAATATATCAGGGTTCCAATTTCTCTAATATTCTCACCAGCACTGGTTATTTTCTATTTGTTTTTAAAAAAACAATAGTTACCCTAATGAGTGTGAAGTATCATCTCATTATGGTTATATTACTTTTTTTAATTAGAGTAAAAAAATGTCTAAAAAAGAATAGGGTGGTGAATTTTTTAAAAGATGGATTATGATACTGGTAGTAATTAAAAATAAAAATATAAATGTAAAAGACTAAAATGTGTATAACTTTAATCCATATAAAAAGTCATGGGAGAAATGTTTACCTTTGAAGTAACATTTGTATATAAATATAGAAATTCTCCTCATTAATACATACATTTTGATGATTCCCAAAGCACTACTAACAATATCTAAATATATCTTTCCAAAAGACATCCCATGTTAATGTCCAGATGGTGATATCAGCAGATGTTTTCCAGGAGAACAGGGAACTGCCCCTCAAAGTGCTATCTCCTTGGTTAGAGTTGCACTTCAAACAGTCACACTCTTTTCTAACTTGTTTCTCATGAATATTGGGGAGAGTGCAAAAATTGGCTACAATTGTTACAAAACACTAAGATTTTTCTTTTTGGATGAAAAGAAAGACAAAATGAGTTGGGGTTGCCAGTTATAAAATCTTAAAGAAGACGATGTCTGAAAGACAAAAAGGCATTTATTACATAGTTAATAAACTTACAGAAATTGGTGGTACATATAAAAATATACGTGAAACTGAAGAAATTAAGTAAATCTCAAGAAAAAAGGATTCAAAATGAGTATTAATTTTTGAAAGTTCCCCTCTGGAATGAGATAGCTAGTAAACAGCACTTTCCCTTTCTATCCCTTCTTTCACATCTTTCTTTCTCTCTGAAATTATGCTTCTGTGTAGTGTCCAGGTATTCAGAATTGCAAAGTCCAGTCTGAATTAGAGGGACATGCACCAGTGCTCCTTCCCAGGGACAACGACACTACAAATGATAGCAGTGGAGGGAAATGACTGAGTCTTACTTTGTTGAAGGTTTCTCAGTATAAAGTCTCTGCTTGCAAAATCAGCCAATTGAGATTAAGATTCAGGGCTCCAGAAATGTGATAATAGCCTTTTAAGAAATTATGACCTAAGACCTAACTTCATTGATTAATGATGGAGATTACAAGACTAAATATTATATAATATGTAAATATTATGTAAAAGAACTTTCAGGTAGGATCTTTCTCTTTCACACAGCAAGTTTCATCTTTCACTTTGGCAAGGTAATTTGAAACGCACACCACTGCCTTATTGCAATGAATTGCTTGATAAAGGTAAACACAAGCTATCAAGTGTAAAACTGAAATAGGTCCACTAGATTTAACATGGAAAGGATGCAAATGAATTTTAAAACACACAGCTGTAAATATATAATAAATAGAAGTATGGAGACAATTCCAAAGGGAAAGATACATATGTGAAAAATACGTGTTAATACTTTTCTGCTTCTGAAACATTTGGGGGCTTTGAATAATGAAATTATTGGTTTGTCTGAATTTAAGGACTGAGCTCCTAATGGGTACACCTCACTGTAGTCACATATGGAGTTGGTCATCCAATTCTATTAATTCTCCATTGTAATTTAAACCCACCTCTCCTTCATACTTATAGCCAATCCATTAGACATACTTTCTCATACCACATTGGAGTCACCACGCCAAGCTCCTACATAGTCTGTCTGCCTTTGCAGTCTTTCCTTTCAATCCATTTTGTATGTCACAACCAGACCATTAGCCCTTAATGAACTACATCCATTCTACAAATATAGATGAAGTGCCCCTTCTTGGCATTCTAAAGACCCCATGCCTAAGAAACTTGTGGTCAAGCTCACAAGGGCAGTCTTTCTAGTTACACAACCCTAAGTCCCCTTGCATACGCCAGTAATTTTAAACTGCTCGATACAACTTTCACAATCATCTGTAATACTGTTCCATCCAAAGATCTAACTTATACTTTCAATATACAGCTCCAATCCAACTAATCTCCGGCCTGGGCCAAATTAGTAAGTTTTTTTTTTTAAACTTTTTAATTGTATAGTATAACATACAAACACAGCAAATAAATAAAAAAGCAATAGTTTTCAAAGCGCTTTTCAACAAGTAGTTATAGGACAGATCCCAGAGTTTGTCATGGCCTAGCACACGATCCACTCAGATTTTTTTTTCCTTCTAGCTGCTCCAGAATATAAGAGGCTAGAAGGCATAAATATTTTATCATCATTTTTCCTTATTTTTTGAGAAATAAGGAATATATACAAAATACATGCAAAATATATGCAAAAATATATACAAAAAAGCAATTAAATTTCAAAGCACAGCACCACAATTAGTTGTAGACCATATTTCAGAGTTTGACATGGGTTACAATTACACAATTTTAGGTTTTTATTTCTAGATGCTCTAAAACACTGGAGACCAAAAGAGATATCAATTTAATGATTCAACATTCATATTTGTTTGTTAAACTCTATCTTCACTGTATACCTCCACCATCACCTTTGATCTTTCATCCCTCTCTTTAGTGGGTTTTGGGCTACAGCCATTCTAAATTTTTGATATTGGAAGGGTCTATCACTAATATGGGGTACGGAGTTGGAACTATTTGATGTTCTGGAGAGGCTGGGCTGGGTTTCAGGACTTATCTGGACCAGGGACCCATCTGGAGGTTGTAGGTTTCTGTAAAGTTACTCTAGTGCCTGGAACCCTTGTGAAATCTTATATATTGCCCTAGGCGTTCTTTATTTAGAACTGGCTGGAATGGTCCTGGTTGGGGGTTGGCAGGTTATGATAGGTAGCAGGGTTTAACTGAAGCTTGCATAAGAGTAACCTGCAGAGTAGCCTTTCGACTCTATTTGAATTCCTTCTGCAACTGATACTTCATTAGTTACACTTTTTCCCCTTTTGGTCAGGATGGCATTGTTGATCCCATGGTGCTATGACCGGATTCATCTGATGGGTATTTTGATTGTTTTCTAGGCTTTAGTCGAACTTATTTCATACAAGAGGTAATACCAATGAGTAATAAAAATGAAAATCTTGATTTTGGTAGCAAACAAAAGTATATTAAAACAGCAAGATGTCATTTTTTTTAACCTAAAAAAGACTAGAAAAGTCTTTCAAAATAATACTATTCAATTCTGGCTAGTGTTCAGTGAGGCACTCACTTTAATGTACTATTTTTCAGTATAACCCTTCTGGAAAGCAGTCAGGCAGTGTGCATCAAGAACCTCAAAAACACTTCCTTCCACTCAATAATTGCCGATCAAAGATTCTCTAGCAAGGAAAGAATACAAATACCAATCAAGATTTATGTCTTTCTATCTATCTAAATGGCATTGTTTAAAGTTGCTTAAATACCCTACAATAAGGGGATGGAAGCAGTTATGCAACAGAAGCAATTACGCAACGGAATATTAGGCAACCATTAAGTGTCATGATCATGAGGAATCACTGATATAAGCAAATGCTCAAAAGTTTGTTTTCAGAGATAAAATGGATACATAACCATGTATAAAATACACAATTTTAAGAGAACAAATACAGGCCACTTCTTTAGTGGATGTTCCTGGAGGGAGTTAAGAGTGATTTTTATATTCTTTGAGCTTATATGTATTTTCTAAATTTCTACAAAAAATTTACTTTGAAAGTAAATAATAAATTCTTAGAGACAGAGAGAGAATGTGTGCCTTGTGAAAAATCTGTCATGTTGCTGCCCCGTTCTACAAAATATAATCCAAATTGACCAGGCCCATGTAAAAGCCCTTCAAATCTGACTCCTTCTCATTAACCCAACCTTATTTTTAATGAATACCCAACTCTTGACTCTATCATAGATGGTCACCAGGCTTGTCAAGATTCCTCCAGACTCCAATTCAGGCTCTTCTGATCAGGCC
Source organism: Myrmecophaga tridactyla (assembly GCA_004026745.1). NCBI lineage: Eukaryota > Metazoa > Chordata > Mammalia > Pilosa > Myrmecophagidae > Myrmecophaga > Myrmecophaga tridactyla. The sequence goes on from PVIY010010533.1 coordinate 35,724, forward strand.
TAAGGCTTCTCCTGTACCCTAGGGAATCTGATCGTAATTTCTGATTGAAGCTATTTCAAGCCAGCTGCAGATATTCATGATATTCTAAAAAAAAGTCTAGTAATATGACAGGGTCTTTTTTAGAGTCTGACTCCAATGAACTAAGCCATAGTAATTCAGAAGGAAGCTCCATTCTCGAGCAAGCTTCTCATTAATATTGTTAAAATAAAAACAATGATTATCATGATTATAATAATAGCAGCTAACATATATTGAGAGCTTTCTAAGAATAAGGCTCTGTGTCAAGGCTCTGTTTATACTTCCTTTATTCACTTAATGCTCAGAATAACCCTCCATTTCAAAGATAAGAAAACTGAGCCCCTGGTAGTTTACACATATTACCCAAGAAGATGCAGTCAATGTGGATTTGGGATTTTAATCCAGCTCTGCTGAAACCAGTATGGCCTACATTAGCAAATCCATATAAAAATCCATTAGAAATCGCTTTGCCTTTGTTAAATTTTTATTAATTAATCCAACTGACTATAGCTAAGTTAAAATGTATTGAGCTATAAAATTTCATTTTATATACACGAATATAAAAACAAATAATATTTTCTAATCACTGAATGTTTACCTGCATAGGACCAGCCAATCTCTTCAACGAGTTTTCTCTGTTGTCTGTAGTATCCATAAGTCAAATCTATAACCAAGAAAAACTAATCACTGTATAGAAATTATATATAAAAATATATTTAAAATTATAATTAAAAATTATGTAAGACCCCAAAATTCTTCATCCCCAAATGGTCATCCGCACCACCTTCCCAATATCTCCCTTCAACCCCAACCACCACCATTATAAACTCCAATGCCCTTATTGTGGTAATTAGTGTAAATTGTAGAGGACACATTTGAAGAACTTGGAAGCTCAGCCAGGGACAAAGCAAATACTCTGCATAAAGGAGAAGCAACTTAGAAAGGTTTGTCCCAAAAGCTAGCCTGTCTACCTCCAAATTTTTCTTATAATTTTCCAACTCTTAATAAATGAAAACTGTATGGATTTGACATACTTTTGGGTTTATGGTTTCAAGTTTTATCAGTAAATGCCTCCATGAAGTTATCATGCTTTCAAATTTGCTTCCCTTCTAATTCAAAACAAAATTAACTGCATGAAGAAATGGGAATTTCAGTGTGTGGGTGTTGGCTGGGAGAGAGATTGAGTTGGACACTGTAGGTGAATTCATATTCTATAGCCTTTTAAGGAACAGAGCTGCGGCTGCCGTGGCTCAGCAGGCAGAGCTCCACCCTGCCGTGCTGGAGGTCTGGAGTTCGATCCCTGGTGCCTCCTGCCCATATGCAAATTAAAAAAAAAAAAAAAAAGGAACAGAGCTGCCTGAATGGGAAACCTAGGGCATTATAAGGCTAGTGGATGCTTCATAAGCCAGAGAGAGAAAGGCTCTAGATCTAGGATATAGGGCAAGGCAAAAAGAAAGGAAGATGGGTGGAGACCAAAGTCTCATTCAGAATTTTTCCTAGGGCTGTACTGCACCCAAGAAATGGGGATGTTATGATTCATCCTCCTCCTTCCTGTGCATTGTTCCTTAATGCCAGACTAACATTAGTAATCCAGTTCAGATGCACTGTGGGTTCAATAAACTTTTGTAGTCTGGAATCTACCAGTACTGAGAAAACAGTAGTTTGAAAAAAATATCGTTTGGAATCTGACCAGCATTGAGAAAACAGTTCTACAGAAAAGGCTACAAATAGCTAGTTTATGAATGAACTTTTGATACATTACCGTTCATAAATTAGAGTCTGGAAATACAGTTTTCACTTGGATGCAAGGATTTATTTATATTATATACATTGATTTTTCTCATCAGTTGGAAAAATGAAATCATTTCTTCTTATTCTCTTTATATAATTGTTTTCTCTTTGTTGACAATTATTAGTTTCAGAGTAACAAACTCCTTAAAGGACATTTCAGAAATTATTTTCCTTTCTTCTGTGTCTTATACCCACTGATTAGTATAACATGATATTAAATCACGGTTAAACTATTTTATAAAAACTACAAGTCAGGCCAACTGCGGAAAATGTACATTCAGAATCCATACATTATTCAAAGCCAAAACTTAATTTGGAAAAATAACTGTTTTGCATTTTTCATTAACCATATATGCCAGTAAATATTCCATGAACCACATAGCACATTTTGACATGCATTTGTGGTTTTTTCAATAACATAATTATTGAGATATAATGCACACAGCACATAATTCATTCATTAACGTGTACAACTCAATGGTTTTTAATATTTACTTAAAAAGTTGTGAAAACATTACCACAATCAACTCTAAAACATTCATCACTCCAAAGAAAAAACTTGTACCTTCTACCTGCCACCTTCTTATCCCCCAATCCTGTCCAGCCCTAAGCAATCACTAAATTACTTTCTGTCTCTACAGATTTGCCTAATCTGGATATTTCATATAAATGGGATTATACAATATCTGGCCTTTGTGAATGGCTCCTTTCAGTAAGATTAATGTTTTCAAGGTCACCCATGTTGCTACATTTATCAGTACTACTTTGCTTTTTATTACCAAATAATATACCACCATATGGATATACAACATTTTATCTAGTCATTCAAAAGTGGTAGGATATTTGGGGTGTAAACAATTTTAGGCTATTACAAATATGCTGCTATGAATATTTGTACATACATTTGTTTTCTTATTTAAGGGGTGAACTAAGTTGTCATACAAAATGGTAGTCATTTAATCCTAAAAACTCTTGTGACAAGTGTTTCTTCATGATCCAGGATTATACACATGCAACATTAGAAAGAGTGTGAAGAAATCTAGACTTTAACAGCCTAGGAAAAATATATTTCTTAATTTAGAGATAAGGAAATTAATGCCAAAAAGATGTAAGTAATTTGACCATGCAGGAAGTGACAAAAATGGAAACAATAATCCATGGCTTCCACCTTCTACTTCACTGCTCCTTCCACAACATCAAGGATTCTTAACAGTTCTGAAATGATTGCTTCTCTCTTCAGGTTACTGACCACTAACTCCCATAGCATGTATGCCCTTCAAGAGAAACACAATAAAACAAAACAATACAGTGGGATAAAGCTTTATCAGAAGAAATTATCTGGACAAATAAAGAGAACTAACTGTACAATTGATTTGACCTAGCTATCAACTAGAATTTTCCTCTGAAACTCTACACCACCAAGAAGGTATTTACTATTACATTCAATAAATTTTTAATATAAATATTTAAAAATTGAAAATATTTATGTCATATAAATGGGTTTTGATGGTTTTAGAATATTACATACCATACAAATTCTATAATTAACAAGTATTCCTCTGAAATGAATAAAACTGCAAGCTCTTGTTATAATGATTCAGTCTAAAGGAGAGCAGCAAAGCAGATTTTAGCTTTCCTAGTAGGGTTTTATTTATCACTGCACAATGAGCATTTGTCCTTGGTTTTTAATTACTTTACATTAAGAAAGCTTTTTCAATATAAGATTCCCAGGTGTTGGTAGCTCTCTTCAGTTCCTTCACATATTGTCCTCTTAATTGTTACTTCAAACAATCCGTTACACATTCATATGCTAATTACATAGTTCCTGGGCGTGAGAGAGTACCCCACTTTTATAATTCTACTTAGAGACCTGATAGATGAGATGTGATAGCTCCAATGAACAAGAAAAAAAGAGGCTAGATTCCCCACATTTTTGTTGCATTATATACTTTGAAAACCAGTAAATCCTATATAAAATAGAATCTATCAAAGAGCTTACACATTTTTAAATCAATTAAAGAGATGAAATGACTTTTTTTCTATTTCTATGCATTTGATTTAGTTTCTTTAGTTTTCTATTTAGTTTCTATTCCATTTAAAAGTATTTGCCAGATCCATTTCAGTCTGAGTGTTCTGTAGTGACAAAAACTAAGAAAGGCATTTCAGGAAGGAATGATAAACATATTATACAAGAAAATATATGGTAATGAAGCTTTTTTTTACAGCTACTCTAAAATTTGCTTTAAAACTATTCCTGAAGTGGCTTTTTTTTACTTACTTAAAAAAAAAAGAAAACTAGAGAAACTTGGTTTATGTTATTTTAGGTAACTTAAATGTTTCTGTTTCAACATATTCCATTTTGTAATTACCTTGAACAGTTACATACATAAATATATGTATATGCATATATATATATCTATATGTATATATAATCCTTTATTTTTCTTTAAACTCAAATAATGGAAATTAAAATTTGTTTTCCCTCATAACCACCATATGGAAGAGACAGACAAATGCCAAACTTAGCATTTCTTTTTGCTCAAGTTTTCTAAACAAAAAGAAAAAAGTCTGTGTGCTCATTCACTATAAAATATAATTATAAATATTTTGAATTATAAAATGACTCTGGTTGTGCCTTTATACTAAAGGAAATCTTCATGTTGGTTGACAAATTATCACCTTTATCCTACTAAATAACCACCAGCAGTAGTTCATAACTGCAGAGTTTGAAGTCTAGGATTCTAAAACTAGATTTCTTAAAGTGGTCCTCAGAGATGATATTTCTTGCATATTTTACATCCTTTAATGACTCTGTAAGGAACCTTGGGATGGAGAAAGGAGATCAGTTGGTGGGAGAAATCTGGAAAGGCAGAGAACAAGGGACAGAATTAAGATTAAAGCCCTTGTATATGATTTTGATAAGTAGAGACTTCGGGAGAGGGACTGAAATGTTCAGGCAGAGGAAAGGGTGAGATCAACAAGAGGTAGAAAATTATAAAAGCAAAGGTTGGCCTCTCACATACAGTGTGCATAGGTCTCTAGAGACTTTTTCTTGGTGAGATTGGTGCACTGTGACACAGGGGTCACACAAATCTTCACAGATTTTATTCTCATTCTACCCTTTCCTCATATCTGTTTTTCTTTTAAAAATGGGAAGGAGGCAGTCTGCTGAGTTGACTGAAGGTGTGCACAGACTTCATATATTTAAGTATATTTTGAAGGGAAATATAAAAAAAAGAATATGGAATAACAAATTATTTCTAGCAGAAGTGAAGGGAGTGGGAGGAAAGTAGGTGGCTTGTGAAAATCTGAAGAAAAGGCCTGGAAAACCTGGAGACAGTTTAGATCCATCAGAGCAATAATCAGACACTAAATAATGTGGAAGCCAGACATGCATGAGACTAAAGAGGCAGGACTAAAATACGGTGATAATGACAACAGCCATAACCATCCATCACTGGAAACAAAATAACAGAGGCTCCCTCCTCTCTGAGAAGAAAAAAAAAATCAGAAATATAAGCTCCTTTAAGAAGGGAATCAGTTTTTGATTAAAAAACACCCATTAACAAATCACCTAAAGTGACAAAATCCTTTACTTCTTCAGACATTCTGTAGCAAATGTCTTCCTCAGTTTGGTGAGAAAGTTGAGTTTATGATTCAAGTAGTCTAAGCCAAAATCTTGATCAGCTAACTAAGGCAAACTTTCTGAGTAAAATTAAAATTTCCCACGAGTTTGGTAAAGAGTCTATACTTTCATACATGGAAAGTTTTCTCTGTGGGATTTCCTGTCATTCAATGTAAAGGATTAGCTTACTCTCAAATTGTGTTACCACATAGCCTGCCTCTAACCATGTGGAATGTAAACTTGTATCCATTTGGTAGAGACATTTATGAAGCTATTTTTAGCTAATTATGGAAATGTTTAGGATATAGTAATAGTTCAAACAGTATATTTAGTGAAACCAAACTCCCTAAAAACATATGGCTTTTAAAAAATTGTTTTTCCCCAAACTATCTGTTCTCCAATTTCAGCTACTTTCCAGTGTTAGAAGAGGTTCATTGGTTTTTCTCCCCCTCTGCAATAGTTGTAAAATAAAAGTGCTTTCGACAGTCTCAAGACTTAAATCACAACTTGGTACCATAGAGACATGAATTCAAATTGTTAAAGAGAGTGTAATCTGGAAAGAAATGAATTTTAAGTTCAGGAGATTTCCTTATGTAAGGATAAGATTAAAGAAATGAAAAAGTAGAAGCTTGAGGCACTACACTAAAAAATAAATCAAATGGCAAAATTATCAAAGGAGATGGAAAGGTTGAACATAATGGAGCATGTAAAAGAACAATGGGAACCATTTCATCCTTTTGCTTATTTGGGTAATGAGATATCCAATTAAATACAGATGTCTCATAGGACTAGGGAAGAGTTCAGTGGTAGGCAATTAGTTTTTATTGCTTCTTAGACACCGAGGACTATGCATGACTTTCCAAAAGAGAATTTGTATGTTGGTAATTCATCTACAAAACCTATTCAAAACTTTTCAATGAAAGTTCATAATATTCACAGGCTTGTATTGGAAAGCAGCTAGTGATTTCTCCTATACTTAGATATATGTGTTTGATCTTATAGGAGCATCTATATTTCTAAAGCTGAATTACTTTGTTAAATATGCTGACAATTTTGTTTTTTATTAAACCAGTCATAAATGTCTGTTTCAGATAAATTATAAAAATCCAGATAAGCTAAAATAATTTAAAATCACCTATAATCCCATCTGCTACATGTAAACACTATTTACAACTTAGCACATGTATATGTTTCCAGATGTTAAACTATGCATATATATTAAATCTGTATTGTAGATTGAAATACACTATATATGTTACTAGGTAACCTGACTTTTCTACAAAATAATCACTGATAACTTCTCAAGTTAATAAAAAGTTTTATAATATCATAGTGGTTTACTTAAAGTATTCTCTACATTTTGTATATTAAAACAGAACACTGATTAGATTTTAGAAAATGTGCTATTTCCTTAACCTAAATGACATGCATGATAATGTTTTCCACTTAGCTAGCCTTACTTGAGCTTTTTGTGTATAATAAAATCTGTGGGAGATTAAATACCACTTTTTTTTCCTTATCAAGCTTCTTCTACAACACTAAAACTCAAAGGTGTCATAAATTCATTGTTATTGTACAATGTTAGAATAATTATAATCACTTATATATATCTGTTTATATATATATATATAAAACACCTAACACTGAATTTGCTCCATCATAAGAGAAAAACAATTGTCTGTAAAATAGTGATAATGAGAGCAGAGACAGAAATAATAACTCATGTAAAAATAACTATTGGAAGAAGGAGCTACAAATATTACAGGTGAAAAGAACTAAATGTGTGTAAAAAAAGTAAATGAAAGTGGGTAGAAAACATGGGATTCATCAAAATACAAAAATATGTACTATTATATTTATGTTACATTATTATTTCATTATTATACTACTATGTTATCTGTACAATAATAAGGTGTTATCATTCAGCAATTTTCTATTGTGAAGTCTTATGTCCATGAGCTTTCAATGTAATCAGGCATAGAACAAGAACATCTGCCGTGTTGCTTATGATTAGGATTGCTTGGGAAGTTCTGTGCGACTGGCCCACTAAAATAACCAATTAGAGGATTCCATGGGATTCCATTCACATTAACCAGGAAAAGCACAAAATCCAAAAAAACCAAATACATGAACTACTATTAATTCAAAAGAAAATGTGAATAAACGGAGAGAACAACCACATTCTGACATGGGAACATTGAATTTTTAGATTATATCAATTCCTTCCAGATGAATGAATAGGACGAATCTTATTGGAATGTTATTTTTATTTTTCTCTGCTTTTTCATGCACAGGCCAGGAATCGAACCCAAGTCTCCCTCATGGCAGGCGAGAATTCTACCACTGAGCTACGACTGAACAAAAGTGGGGTGTTTTAATTGGAAATATTAAAGTTCATAAAGAAGGATAAATGGAAAGAAATAATTAAGTTTAGAAAAAGAGAAATAATGGGGGCTTGGTCAACCAGGTATTAAAAGATAAACTGACAGGAAGATCAATGAAACAAAGCACATAACACCAAAAAGGCCCTAGTATATATATATATATATATACAAGTTTAATATAGGATAAGAGGAAGAACAAAATCAGATAAGCAAAGAATGAAAAGTCAAAAATATATTGGGATATTCATCATTTGGGTAAAGAAGTTCAATCAAATCACATATACTTGTAAATAAACTCCAAGTTGATTAAAATGTTTTTTAAAAAGGATGCACAAACACTAAGAAAAAAATATAGGTGAATATTTAATCTTTCAAAGGATGGAGAGGGCCTTTCTATGCATAAAAAAATTATAAAGAAACATTCACTGCTTTGATTACTGTTAAACTTATGCAAAAATGAGTAATAAAATGCAAATTACAAATGTTAAATTATTCATAACTATTAAAACACATGAAGCGAATATAGCAAAAGGGCAAAAACATGAGCAAACAAGATTTAGAAATGCAAATTAATCAATAAATATATAAAGAAGTGTGAGGCTTCTTTAATATTTTATATATATATATACTGGTAATCAAAAAAACAAAATAACACTGAGATAACATTTTCCAGCTATCAAATTATCAGGTTTTTTTAATTTTAATATTTAATGATACCCAACGTATCTTAAACGTTTAATTACATACAGGCGAAAGTACGACCTAGTACAAATTTTCTAGAAAGTCAGTTGGCAAGGTCCTTAGAATACTTCATATTCTTTACTATAGCAATTTTATTCAAAGGAATATATTTTTGAAAATTAGTAACCAAAGGATCATATACCAAGCATTTCAATGCATGACATGGAACAAAATAGGGAACAATTGGAAAATATTTTAATGTATGAAAAGTGGGGAAAGTTTAAATAAATTATTTAACATTTTAAATAATGTAATCTATGAAACAACATCAAGCCACTAAAATAATGTTTTCAAAACTGTTTATGTGAAGAAGTGCGCATAATATAAGGCACATTCAACAATTATAATGCAATTTTATAAATGTTGCATATATTCAGAAATGTAATTTCTCTGTGTGGTGATTTTTCCTTTTTAAAATATGTTCTAATGCTTTGTATATAGTTTATGAGTTTCTACTAGTTAATTACTTAAAAATTTTAATTTAAAATGTATATTCGCCTCTGAAAGCATGTCTCTGATTCTACAAACAAGTAAGAGATAAATATACAATTGTGTTTTGAAGACTGAGTAAAGAAAAACTTGAAATCCACTTTTCATTCTTCAGTTTGGATTTTACAAAAAAAAGCTTCCTCTTATTCATACCATACAGCATGCAATAGTTAGATACAGCATTAGTAGCATTGCTTAAGCATAGAAAAATCACAGCCAAGTCTCCAAGTGATAGACAATCTGAGCACTTCAGATACAAAGATAATTAAAAACAACTACAGAAAAAAAGGCAGTGTAGCAAATTCACAGATCACCCTTTTGTAACTTTGGTTGGGTCTTCTATTTGTGGATAAACCTTAAAACAGTCTAATTTTGACCTGGGCCTTTCTTCTAAAACACTTCTTACTTGAATAAAATTAAGCAAACACATATGCATCTAACCATTAAGCAAGAAAATCTGGCAGCCTTGTATGCTAGCAATTTATTCTGAAATGGGTGTGATCATACGATAAATTGTTGCCGGTGTGCTGACTAATTGATTATGTAGTTTTTGTCTTGGCAAGGCAGAAAGATTTCCTTGACTTCTTTCCAGGGTATTGACTGAAAATTCATTTTTGTCATGAATTTCAATAGATTTTTTTCCACTGGTTTAGATAAAAGAAAATTTTTATTCATAAAAGAGATATTTATCATAGGAAACTATTTTTAATGGATTTTTAATGATTTAGTATATTTTCAATTTGTCAGTATGTTTTATAAATTAAAATAAACCACTTTCTATTGCACATTAAATCTTCTTAACTTTGGGCAACATTTCAAAAAGAAATTAATGTGACCATGATCAACCTGCCTGGTTTAAACTATAAACACAATAGAAATATTTTGTGCCTCTTTTCACATTCTTAAGATCAAGAGTCCAGACTCGGGTACGCCATGATGGCTCAGCAGGGAGAGTTCTCAACTGCCATGCTGGAGACCCGGGTTCGATTCCCGGTGCCTGCCCAAGCCAAAAAAAAAAAGAGTCCAGACTCTGCCTTTGCTTAGTGGCCTTTGACAAGTCACATTTCTTTGTTCATATTTTCAAAATTGTAAAATGGGGCTATATAGTCCATATTTACATAAAAGAACACTGTAACAAGAGATAAAGTTTATGTAAAACCACTTTGAGCTCTTCCTAAGACATATGATTATATTGTCATGTCATTTACTGAATTTCATCTTTCAGTGTATTTAGCTTTTTTCTTTCAATAGTGAAGCAAATTTCAAAAGAACAATGTGACATTTATATAATGTGCATAGTACGTGCTTGCTCAGTCACAAAATTATTCATTTGCTTACTATTGCTCCCTGTTTCTTATCCTGCAGTAGTAGTCTTTACTCTTAAGGATGGACACTCTCTGCAAATGGAAAATACAAATCCTTATCTTCAAATACTGAACTCAGTTCCCCAAGAATATTCTGAACATTAAACACATAGAAGATAATTTTAATTAAACTTAGAGGGACTGCCAGCTAATTGCTTATCTTTCTAAAATGAATACATTTTAAAAAGCAAGATTTCAGAACTTTTATACATTGTTTCAGAAAAGACTTAAGTCAGTTTAGGACCACTATCTATTTATAAGTTCATATTGTTGCTATCTTAAGCAGTCCTTTATTCATTTTAGAACCACTTTCTCCACTAGTAATTTTAAGAAATGAAAACAATTTGATGACATGCTTAATTAGTTGGCTTCTAATTGTTAACACATTCTTACCACTTTGACCCTGATGTTGCTCATAATGATACAAATAAGATTACATCTACTGCTTTATTGGTGTAGATTTCTTGTTGTCAGTTGACTACCCAGTGGCAGTATTCATCATCCCATCTCCTTCTCTTCTAAATTTTTACTGAAGTGAGTGGAAACCGTTCAAATGACATTGGCTTAATTTGTAATTGATTGGCAGGTGTACACATGCTGTAGTTGGCTGGCACAATCATTTGCTTCATTTTCCTCTGCTTATACTTTTAATTCCCCCCATCCACCTATCTTTCACCCACCATCCAATTCGTACTCTCTTATCTTTCCCATTTAGATGTGTGCACTCTCTATGGAGCGCCACACCATCATGGATGCTCATTCTGCAAACCACCAAAGTCTGCCGTAAAAACAGAGAAGCCACTTCAACCACCATTCACAACACACCTATCTTCAGATTTTGGACTGGTGACCTATCCTGACCAATGTCAGAACTGGGTCTTACTGGGTAAACAGCTCGTCCCAATTTTTGCCTGAAATTTGCATGCTCTCTGCCGAGGCAGCTGCTTGAAGATGTTCATTAGGTTGCCTAGATAGCCCATGTTTATTGCACTCAGAGGAACAATATCTAAAAAGCATTCCTGTTCAGTACATAATTAATAGCCTTGGCAAGCACATCTCATTAGTTACTTTTTACCCACAATTACAAATGGTTGGCCAGGGGTTGGATATTATTTATTTTGGAATAGTTAACTCAGTTGGAACAAGTATGTTTTCTGTCCAGGTTTACCATTTATGAGGATGTCAAGAGACTGAACAAGTTAATACACTGTTTTCAGCCTGGATTGCAACCAGGTCTACTGGCATTTTGCCCTGGAGTTACTAGGCCACTGGGACACCTCAAAATAATCACTCCTGCAGTGTTTAATGTGATAATGGTGATAGTTAAATTAATAACAGCATCTTATAACAGACCATCTTTGCACCTCACTGGGATAAAAAAATGTTTTTATAAAGAGTCTTAGGCCTTGAAGTTTATATATGACATAACACAGACTTAGATATTTAGAAATAGAATTTATGCTTTAATACAGTTTTTGACATCTAAGTGACTTCACATCTTTTGAAGCTTATGTTTTTGCCACTAATTTCATTAATGAAGGATTTTTTTTTTTTTTACATGGGCAGGCACTGGGAACCGAACCTGGGTCCTCTGGCATGGCAGGCAAGCATTCTTGCCACTGAGCCACAGTGGCCCTAATGAAGGATTTTGAGAGAAAAATCTTTGATAATTATTTATCATATGTATACCCAAAGACACAGATTTAACCTTGTAAATAAAATCTCATGACACCTATACTGTGTTCATGTAAATCCAATTTTTATTGATATCCTGAGTTTTGTAATAAAAAGTAATGGAGGGAGTACAAGGGAAGTTCAGTGTAGAATTCTTGCCTGCCACGTGGGAGACCCCAGGTTCAATTCCCAGTCCACGCACTTCCCAAACAAACAAATAAAACAAACAAACAAACAAAATTCAGCAAATGGTGCTGCAATAACAGGAAACTCACATGGAAAGAAAATGAAATGTGACCCCACCATACAGCATACCAAAAAAAGAAATAGAAGTGGAGTGATTGATCAAATCTATGATTAAGAAGAAATACTACATTCATCATTCCAAGTTTACTCTGAAATATATAAAAATACTAATCTTTTATTACAAAATATTATTTTCACTTCTCCCATATTTTATTCTTTAAATGGTCACCCTGGCTGACAATAGATTCCAGATTACAGGAAGAAAAGCGAGGGCTAAACTTGTGACCTTGTGTCTTTATGTTTAGCACTTATATCTCATTAAGTATTTTATATTTATATTATCTGCTTTTCAGATTCTATTTTCTTATAATATCTCAACTTCTTCAGGCAGTGGTCCCTTTCAAAATTAAAAATCTATTTCCCACTCCTAGAAGAAAATGTGGGGAAGCATCTTCAAGATCTAGTGATAGGCAGTAGTTTCTGAGTCCTTAAAACCAAAGCAAAGCAACGAAAGAAAGAACAGGTAAATAGGACCTCCTCAAAATCAAATACATCTGTGCTTCAAAGGACCTTGTCAAAAGGGTGACAAGGCAGCCAACTTAATGGGAGAAAATATTTTGAAACCACATATCTGAATAAGGATTTGCTATCCAGAATATATAATGAAATATCTATAACTCAACAATAAAAAAGACAAATGACCCAATTAAAAAATGGGCAAAAGACATGGATAGCCACTTTCCCAAAGAGAAAACACAAATGGCTAAAAAGCACATGAAAAGATGCTCATCTTCACTAGCTATTAGGGAAATGTAAATCAAAACCACAATATGGAATCATTTCACAACCATTAGAATGGCCACTATTAAACAAACAGGAAACTACAAGGATGTGGAGAAATAGAACACTTATTCACTGCTGGTAGGAATGTAAAATGGTACAGCCACTGTGAAAGATGGTTTGGCGGTTCCTCAGAAAGCTAAATATAGAGCTGCCATATGATCCAGAAATCCTGCTACTTGGCATATATGCAAAAGAAATTAAAGCAGGGACATGAACAGACATTTGCATAATAGTGACAATATTCACAACTGCGAAAAGATGAAATAATCCAAGTGTCCATCAACTTATGAATGGATAAACAAAATATGGTATATACATACGTTGGAATATTATTCAGCAGAAAAAGGAATGAAATCCTGAAGCATACAACAACACAATGAACCTTCAGGACATTATGTTGAGTGTAATGTGAGACACAAAAGGACAAATATTTTATGACCTCACTCATATGAACTGATTATAACATGCAAACTCATAGAGATAAAAATCTAGAATATAGGTAACCAGGAGTTAGAAAAGAATGGGGAACAGACGCTGAATTTGTGCAGAACTATTAACTAGGTCGAATTTAAATGTTTAGAAATGGATAGGAGTGATCGTAGCTCATTACAGTGTATATAATTAAAAGCAGTGAATTATGTGTGTGAATGTAGTTGAAAGGGGAAGTTGAGATTCATGTATGTCACTAAAATGAAAGCTAGAGGTTAGAACATGGGACTCTATAATACAGTGAATCTTATGGTGGACAATGACTGGGATTAACAATATAATTATTTAAAAGTTCTTTTATGAACTAGAACAAATATAAGTCACTATTATAAGGAGTTAATAAGAATGGCATATTGGAAAAATGCACCTATTGCAAACTATGGACAATAGTTAACAGTGATATTTTACAAGTAACAAATGTACCAGACCAATGCTAGGGGTCAATAATAGGGGTGAATAAGGGATATGAGATGTTCGGGGATTTTTTTTGGAGCAATGAAAATGTTCTAAAATTGACTGTGAGGATGAAGACATAACTATGTGACAATGCAGGGAGCCACTGATTGTATATTCTGGGTGGACTGTATGGTATATGGATATATCGCAATAAAATTGCATTAAAAGAGAAAAATAAGGTGTGTTTTACTCTATATAAATTACAACTCAATAGACAAAAAACAAGGATATTATTCATTTTTTTAAAAAAGTTATCCTCTATTTGTGATTCTTTGAAAAGCTGTATGTCAGAATAGAAAGAGACTAGAACAAGAAATTAGGTTAGAAGAAGGGGGATAAGCCCTGGCTTTCAAACTACCCAGCTGTGAACATTCACCCTCTAACAGCTTCAGGTTTCTCTATCTGAAAAATAAAGCCCTGCTAACCTAAGAAGGTGGCTTGAAACCAACTGATTTATAGGAATGTGTTTATAAGGATAAGACAATATATTAACATAAGCAATAATGCTTTCATTTGAGAACTAAACTGAATTCTATTTACACAGTACTTTATAAAGGTTATTCAATGTATTACCAAAGTACTTTTTCTATCATTTCTTATGAGCTATTGCCCAATTACAGCGTTTTAAATGACTCTTGTACTTCTTAATAGTTCTGTGGGAAAGTTGATTTTTTCTCTCTATGCCTCAATTCCCTTAACTACAGAACGAGCATAAGGATTATATTGACTACTGCTATTAAATTCAATTGGATAAAACACATATAGTTCTTAGTCCAGGGACTGATATATAGTATACTTGGATGTAGATATTAAATCTATAAATATAAATATATATCATTTTTGGTTCATATTAGAGTTCATTTGGTATTGCTTTTTTTCCAACTTCAGCAATTCTTCTTTTATCTTTGTAAAATAACATTAAATTTGAAAAAAAATTTAAGCAGGGAATGGCAAATCATCATAAAAGAAGAGACTTTAAGAAATATGTTTACTGAATCCCAGTATAAGAACACATTTTTCTACATGTGTTCTTACAGTCAGTTTTACTCAATAATATTTTGCCTCTAATTGAAAAGACCCAGTGAAGACTCAAACAATTAATCAAAAAACAAAAACAAAGACAAATTAATCACATACAATTTTAATTTAACTGAAATTGATTCATTTCAAAAGGTATTTACCAAAGAGACTGCTGCCAAAACCAAAAACATGGTTTCAGAGCAAATTAGTAAATAGAGTTATTCTTATATCACATTTAGCAACATGCAGATTTTAGGCTTTGACATCCTCAACATTCATACAACTTGATGAATTCAGAGGAAAGTAAGAGTCTGACTACCCCACAGTAAAAGACATAATATAGGCAACTCTGTCCAAGGTAAAGGAGAAAATGTGAAGCAAGAAATTCAAATAGCATCAAAAAGTGACAGTGGATAGCGGAGGAAGTTAACCAAACAACAAAAGTCAGAAAGACAGTTGCATAAATAGCAATGGACTGTTCAGTGACTTGAAAAATGGCACTCATTCTTCAACAGCTTCTTCAGGAATGAGAATTCTGACATGAGGTATCATTTAAAAAGTTTAATTATATTAAATTTTTTTAATAAAGTAGGAAAGCCTATTCATAAGTTTTTTTAAATTTTTATTAAACACTGAGGGAGATTAAAAAATAACTTCTGCTTTAATTCAGTTCTGTGGAATGCCCTGTTCTATCACAATGCTGCCAAATGGAATGCTTACTTAGAATTCATTCAGCAAACAGTTAGCGGGCTCATATTACACTCCATGCACTAGGGATGCATAGTTTAAATAAAAACTTCTTTCAGGAGATGGTAAACTATAGCATGATAGCTAAAGATCTTCAAAACACCATTGATGTCCATTGGCAAACTAAAAAAAAAACTGTGACTATTGAAAATTTTAAATTATCTTTATTTAAACTTCAGAGAAAACAGCTTACAGAAACTGTCAACTCCTTAAATTTTCAGTGCCTCATGACAACCTAGGTATCTGTGCCAATTTGAAAGGATTTATATACCCTAGAAAAGCCATGTTTTAATCCTAATCAATCTTGTGAGAGCAAGTTTCTTCTAATCCCTATTCGGTAGGCTGGAAACTTGATTCAGTTATCTCCATGGAGATGTGACTCAATCAATTGTGGGTTTTAAATTTGATTAGATGGAGATGTGTCTCCCTTCCACATAGGTCTTGATTAGTTTACTGGAATCCTATAAAAGAGGAGACATGTCAGAGAGAGCTCCCTTTTGAGAACAACAAGAGAGCCACAGAACCACAACAGATATGAGAACAGAGTCTATCAGCCAGAAACCTTTGGAGATGAAGGAAAATGCCTCGCGGGGAGCTTCATGAAGCAAGAGGCCTGGAGAGGAAGCTGGCAGATGCTGTGTTTACCATGTACCTTTTCATTTAAGAGAGAAATCCTGAACTTCATTGGTCTTCTTGAATCAAGGTTATCTTTCTTTGGATGCCTTAGACTGGACATTTCTATACACTTGCTTTAATTGGGACATTCTCATGGTCTTAAAACTCTTTAAGTTTTATAATTTAATTGTATAATTTAATTGTAACTTATTAAATACCCCTTTTTAAAAGCCATTCCATTTCTGTTTTATTGCATTCCAGCAGCTAGCAAGCTAGAACAGTATCTATGTATCTCCAACTAACTGAAATGTATTGCTTCAAATATCTAAATGCAATGAATGTTACTTGTGAGGATGGAATTCCCAGAAGCTTCTCTGGTCTCACAGCAATGGGCATTAGTTAGTAAAATATTTGACATTTCCAAAAGACATCACTGTCAGAGACTTTGAGGCTATGTGCTCACTTTCATACCTGGAATCTCCCCAGGTAATACAGTGGCTGGGAAATGCACAGTTCCCTCCTGATTTTGTACTGCCTGATGATTTGGGAATGGTGATACATGCCAGGGAACCCAAAAGCAATACCATAGCCCTGATGGATTTCCCATCTCCTGAGCACACCTGTTATTTAGTGAGAACTTGTGTGCAAACACAATAATTACATGGAATCTTGATAGGGCATGAAATCTTGTTGGTTTATGCAGGTTAGTGTGATGCTCCAATACATCCCAGAGCAAACTGGGGAGAAAGGAGGAAATATTAAACTTCCCCACCTGGGGAATTCATGATAGTCTCACAAGCAGTGGGGACAACCAATTCAGTAGGCTGAGCTCTTGGTCTTTTTTTTTTAACCATCTACCCACTTTATTTTACCCTTTGTCCCCCCATTATTTATTTTTTTCATATTTTTTTACTCATTTGTCCATACCCTGTATAAAAGGAACATCAGATACAAGGTTTTCTCAATCACACAGTCACACTGTAAAAGTTACATCTTTATGCAATCGTCTTCAATAATCAAGGCTACTGGAACACAGTATCAACAGTTTCAGGTACTTCCCTCCAGCCACTCCACTACACCATAAACTAAAAAGGGATATCTATAGAGTGCATAAGAATAACCTCCAGGATACCCTCTCAACTCTGTTTGAAATCTGAGCCCTTGATCTTGGGATGAGCTGGGACACAGTTATCATGGGATTGAGAAAGCCTTCTTGATCAAAAAGCAGAAGAGAGACATGAGATAAAGTGTCAGTGGCTGAGAGATTTCAAACAGAGTCAAGAGTTTATACTAAAGGTTATATTTATGCATTATACAGATATCCCTTTTTAGGTTATGTTGTATTGGACTGACAAGGGGGAAATGCCTGAAACTATTGAACTGTATTCCAGTAGGCTTGATATGTGAAGATGATTGTTCAACTATATTGCTTTTTACAATGTGACCATGTGATTGTTGAAACTTTGTGACTGATGCTTCCTTTATTCAGGGTATGGACAGATAAGTAAAAAATAAGGACAAAAAAATAAATAAATAATGGTGGGGCAGGATAAAGACTTAAAAGAAATTGGATAGATTGAAATACTAGTGGTCAACGAGAGGGAGGTGTATGGGATGTAGGGGTTTTTCCTTTTTGCTTTTGTTTCTTTTTCCGGAGCGATGTATATGTTCTAAAAATGATCATGGTGATAAACACACAACTATGTAATGATATTGTAAGCCATTTATTGTATACTTTGGATGGACAGTATGTATGTGCATGAAGATATCTCAATAAATATATTTAAAAAAAAGAATTCGTGTGCAGCATATTGTGAAGCTCATGTAGGCCTTACCTATTCATCTCTCCTCAGAGGGAGAAAAAGCACCCCCCATTTTCCTTGCACATCCAACAAGAATCAATGTAATTTTTTTTAGAATCAATGTAATTTTATTGGCCCCCTAATATAACATTGCCCTTAATGCCTAGTACATCACATTATTTATGGGAAACCTAGCAGTGTTTTAGGATTTAACAAGAAAGCCCCACAATGTTCTCATCTTCAACACCAGCACGGTGCCTGGCACATGAGTGAATCAATGAATGAATGTTACACACCTCACACTATGCTCAGTTCTATCGTCAGCAGTAGGACGCAAGTTACCAGTAAAACTCTTCAAGAATAAAAGGTATTCAGAATTACATTCCATGATCTTCAACAATCCCATTATGTTCTCATTTTAATCATACTTCTATTTTGATCTACAAAATATCCACTCACCATCAAGAATATTTCAGTAAAATGATTACTAGATCATTTTCTATTTTAATGAACTTGATTCTTTGAATTCAAGTCAGGATTTTTCACAAAAACAATTGATCCCTTTCATGGCTTAATGCCACTGGAACTTCCTCCACAGAGCCAGCAGATTGCCATGGACACACAGTCTGATGCCTTTCACTCTTTATAGGTCCCTGGAAGTTTACATTCGGGTACAAGAAGAAAAAGCAGTGGAATCTTTTTTATGTACGTAGCTTACTTGAGGCCTTAAACAATATGCACCTTTGTAAGTGAAAATATAAATTACAAAAGTACAAAATTACCATCAGAAATTTATAATGTGGTAAAAATTTATTTCTACACAGATCAAATAGCAATGCTTAAAACTTCAGATATCAAGCACATTGTGATTTCTCACAGTGCTAAACATAAGATTTCACAAAAGTGTAACAACTCACAGTTAAGAAAACTAATCCCAAGTTGTTTTTCTTAAATAGACATTTTATATAAAATATATAGAGGCGAAGAGGAAAACTATGCAATTTAGAAAGTAAATATAGGCTGTATAGCTAGATAATTCCAGAAAACAGTTCCAGATTTCCCCAACAATTAGGTTGGGTTATATTTACTTAAGCTTTATGAATCATTTCCAGAATTATTACTTTTTAATCTGTTTCTATAAATCAGTTGAGATGTCACTCAATTTATCTATTTCACTCAATCTATTTCATTCTATCATATTTTTGAGTACTGCAGTATTCAAAAAAAAAGAAAGAAGGGATTGTGGGAATATGGCAGAATAGAAAGTTCCAACAATCAGTCCCTCCACCAGAACAAATATTAAACTGTGATCTGAATCAATTATTTTGAAACTCCGGAGTCCAGTAGAACACTGTGCAGCATTCAGGAGGAGCAGGAGGAAGAGTCTATCAAATTGAAATAAATACCAGTGAACTGCTCTCTCTGGTTACTGTCACCCATCCCCAACTCCTCCAGCAGGCAGTAGGGTATCCTTCCCCTGACATAACTTTCTGATGCCAAAGAATGGCATAAAAACCTAGTTCATAAATAAATCCTAGTTCTCCATCTTGAAGCAAGGATATCAATGTCAGAAACAACTGAGATGGGTCGCCTGGTTTGTCGGTTTTAAGTCCTACAATGCAACACCCAGGGGAAAGAGAAGGTCTGTTTCATGGGAAGTAGAGGGAGCACTCCAACGCCTGTAAACAGTGGAACTCCTTAGGCCACTAACAAGCATAAGCCCTGGAAAAGATGCAGGTCCAGAAAAGACAGGGAGGATCCTGCATTTTGCATTCTCCTTGGGCTGACCTTCCTAACAGGAGGACTGAACTCTGCAGGAAAGCACCAGCCGATGCAAAGCTAATGTGCAAAGACAGTGAAAGGTGTTTTTAGTTTAGGTTTGCCTGTTTTATTAGCAGCTGATTCTCAAGAAAATCTCTGTCAGATCACTAGACGGATACAATCTAAAGAAACAGACGTTACAGGGAATAAAGCCCGGAATTAACATTATAAAATATTAAAATGTACAGAATAAGACAAACAAAGAAACTGGAAGTGATGGCACAACCAAAGAAAGAGAATAAAAACTTAGAAAACATCAACAAAGAACAACAGACAGTGGACAAACCAAAGACGTTATAAAAATGATCTTCAATAAGCTCAAGAAAATGAAGAAAGACATAAGTAGTTGAACAGCGTACAGATAGAAAAAATATATAAAAATACCCTGAAAGTAGTAACCAAAGGAGAGCTGGGGTAGCTTTTCTAATATCAGATAAAGTAGAAGTTAAGTAAAAAATTTGTTAGAAAGGATAAAGACAGATAATATATGCTGATAAAGGTGTCACTTCAAAAGGAAGGCATAACGATTATAAATATATATGCAACTAAAAACAGAGCCCCAAAATATATGAAGGAAATATTGACAAGTTTGAAGGGAGAAATAGGCAATTCCACAGTAATAGAAGGAGACTGTAACACAGCATTTTCAATAACAGGTAGAACATCTGGACAGAAGATCAATAAAGATGCAGAAGACCTGAAGGATGCTCTAAACCAGCTACAGCTAACAGAATATACAGACACTTCATTCAACAGCAACAGAATAAACATCTCCCACAAGTGCACACGGATGATCTCCAGGATAGAGGGAGCTTAGGTCACAAAACAAGTCTAAACAAAATTTAAAATACTGAAATTATGCTATGTATCATCTCTGGCCACAATGGGATGGAGCTAGAAATCAATTCACAGGAGGAGAAATGGAAAATTCACAAATATGTGGAAATTAAACAACATACTCCTGAACAACCCAGAGGTTAAAGGGGAAATTAGGAGGCATCTTGAGGTGAATTAAAATGAAAATAAAACACATCAAAATCTACAGATGCAACAAAGGCAGTGTTAAGAGGGAAACTGAGCCTAAGTATTTACATTAAAGAAGAAAAAAGATTTCAAATCAAGACCTAACCTCAATACTGGAAGAACTAGAAAAAGAAGAGCAGACTAAACCCAAAGAGAGCAGAAGAAAAAATAACAAAGATGAGAGCACAGATAAATGAAATAGAGAATCAAAAAAACAAAGATAGAGAGGGTCAGCAAAACCAGAAGTTGGCTCTTTGAAAAGTTCAATAAAACTGACAAATGTTTAGCTAGCCTGACAAAGAAAAAAATAAAAAGAGAGGACACAAATAACTAAAATCAGAAATGGGGGACATTACTACTGGTCTAACTGAAATAGAAAGGATTATAACAAATACTATGAATAACTGAATGAAAATAAATTTGAAAACTAAATAAAATGGACAAGTTTCTAGAAACTCATAAACTACCTACACCGATGCAAGAAGAAATCTCAACAAACCAAAAACTAGTAAAGAGGTTGAATCAGTAATCAAAAACTTCCCACCAAAGAAAAGCTCAGGACTAAATGGCTTCACAGTGAAATTTACCAAACTGTGCAAAAAGAATTATCACCAATACTGCTCATATTCTTCTAAAAAACAAACTGAAGAGGAGGGAACACTCCCTGTGATGGTCTGAAGCTGTATGCACTTCAGAAAAGATCATGTTCTTAGAGCTAATCCATTCCCATGGGTGGGGACCCATTGGGAGTAGATTGTAAAATTAGCTGAGATGTGACCCACCTCATTCAGGGTGGATCTTAACCCTCTTACTGGAACCTTTTATAAAAGGATAAAAGACAGAGAAAAACAGAGAGAGAAAAGCCAGAGAAGCTGAGAAAGTAAACACAGAAAATACAGAGAATCCACAGAAACAGAAAGACACTGAAGTCAGAAACTTGAAGCAATGAAATCTGAGAGAGAAGGGAGAGATGAACAGATGTATCACCATGTGCCCGGCCATGTGACAGAGGAGCTGAGGATTGCCAGCAGCCAGTCTTCAGGGAGAAAGCATTTCCTGTTAATGCCTCTATTTGGACATTTTCATGGCTTCAGAACTGTAAAACTGTTATTTAATAAATTCCATTGTTAAAAGCCAGCCCATTTTCTGGTATACAGCATTTGCAGGTTTAGCAAACTAAAACACTCCCTAACTCATTCTATGAGGCCAATCTCACCCTCAAACCATGGCAAGATAAAGATACAATAAGAAAAGAAAAGAACAGACCAACATCCCTTATGTACAGGAATGTAAAATCTTTAACAAAATACCTGCTAGTCAAATCCAACAGCACATTAAAAGAATTATATACCATAATCAAAGGGGATTTATCCCATGTATGCAAGAGTGGTTCAAAACAAGAAAATCAATTAATGTAACATACTATATAAAAGAAGGAAGGGAAAAAATATATCTTATCAATTGACACAGAAAAAACGTGGCAAAATGCAGTGCCCTTTTTTTATGAAAACCCTTGGAAAACTAGGAACAGAAGGAAACTTCCTCAACATGACAAAGGTCAAATATGAAAAATCCAAAACTAATACCGTACTTAAAGGTGCAATACTGACAGCTTTCCCTCTAGTATCAGGAATAAGACAAGGATGCCCACTGTCACCACTGTTGTTCAATATTGTACTGGAAGTTCTAACCAGAGCAATTAGGCAAGAAAAAGAAATAAAAGGCATCCAAATTGGAAAGGAAGAAGTGAAACTCTCCCAATTTCTAAATGACAAGATCCTATATATGTATGAAAAGTCCTGAAAAATTCACAACAAAGTTACCAAAGCTGATAAACAGATTCATTATTGTAGTAGGATATAAATGCAACATGCAAAAAAAATCAGTAGTGTTTCTATACACCACCAACAATCAACAGCCTGAAGAGAAATTCAGTAAGAAACTTTCACTTATAATAGCAACACAAAGACAAAACTATCTAGGAATAAATCTAATAAAAAATGTAAAGGATGTGTTCTAAAAAAACTACAAAACATTGCTAAAAGAAATTAAAGAATGCTTAAATAAATGGGATCATGGATTGGAAAGCTAAAAATTTTTAAGATGTCATCAGTTCTACCCAATGCAATTTATAGGTTCAAGATAAACCAATCAAAACACCAACAACCTTCTTTGCAGAAATGGAAAAGCCAATCATCAAATGTACATGGCAGGTTAAAGTGCCCAAAACAGCCAAACACATCTTCAAAAAAGAAGAACGACATTAGAGGACTCACACTTCCTCATCTTAAAAGTTTTTATAAATCCATAATAATGAAAGCTGGCACAAGGACAGACATACAGATCAACAGAATATGATGGAATAGAATTGAGAGCTCAGAAAACAACCCTCACATTAATGGCCAATTGATTTTTGAAAAGGGGACAAAGACCACTGTGCTGGTTTGAAAGGATGTATGTCCCCTAGAAAAGCCATGTTTTAATCCTAATCCCATTTTGTAAACTGGATTAGGTGACGACATGATTCCACCCATTTGGGTGGGTCTTGATAAGTTTCTGGAGTCCTATAAAAGAGGAAACATTTTGGAGAATGAAGGAGATTCAGAGAGAGCAGAGCAGAACGACATAGCCATGAGAAGCAGAGTCCACCAGCCAGCAACCTTTGGAGATGAAGAAGGAAAATGCTTCCCGGGGAGCTTCATGAAACAGGAAGCCAGGAGAAGAAGCTAGGAGATGACACCGTGTTTGCCATGTGTGCTTCCAGATGAGGAAGGAATCCTGACCATGTTCACCATGTGCCTTTCCAGATGAGAGAAAAACTGAGACTGTGTTCACCATGTGCCTTCTCACTTGAGAGAGAAACCCTGAATTTCATTGGCCTTATTGAACCAAGGTATCTTTCCCTGGATGCCTTTGATTGGACATTTCTATAGACTTGTTGTAACTGGGACATTTTCTTGACCTTAGAACTGTAAACTAACAAAACTTAATAAATTCCCCCTTTAAAAGCCATTCCTTTTCTGGTATATTACATTCTAGCAGCTAGCAAAATAGAATAACCACTCAACTGGGATAAAATAATCTCTTCAACAACTGGCGCTGGGAAATTGGATACCCATATGCTTACACCAACTCAAAATGGATCACAGAAAATATCAACTCAAAATGGATCATAGACCTCAATATTAGAGTCAAAGTTTAAAACTGTTGGTCAGCATCATGTGTTAGGCAATGGATTTTTAGACTTTATACCCAAAGCATGAGTAACAAAAGAAAAAAAATAGCTAAATAGGACCTCATCGAAATTTAAGACTTTTGTGCAGCAAAGGATTTACATGTAATTAAAATGTCAACCTGCATATTGGGAAACAATATTTGGAAGCCACATATTCAACAACTGTTTAATATTCAGAATATATAAATAAATCCCACAACTCAACAACATAAGACAAACAACTCAATTAAAAAATTGGCAAAAGGGCGGTGCAATGGTAGCTCAGTGTCAGAATTCTCACCTGCCATGCAAGAGACCTAGTTTCAATTTCCGGTGCATGCCCATGAAAAATAAAATCAGCAAAAGACTTGAATAGACAATTCCCCAAAGAAGACAAAAGTGGTCATAAAGCACATAAAAATATACTCTACATCATGAGCCATTAGGGAAAAGCAAATCAAAATCACAATGAGATATGATTTCATGCCCATTTGTATGGCTATTATTTTTCCTTTTAAAAAGGAGAATTACAAGTGTCTGAAAGATGTGGAGAAATAGGAATACTCATTCATTGTTTTTGGGAATGTAAAATGGTACAGCCATTGTAGATGGCAATTTGGCAGTTCCTCAGAAAATTAAGCATAGTATTAACATATGACCTAGCAATTCCTATTCTAGGTATGTACCCCAAAGAATTGAAAACAGGGACTTGAACAGATATTTGCAGAACAATATTCATAGCAGCATTATTCACTATTGCCAAAAGATGGAAGAACCCAAATGTCCATCAACTAATGAATGAATAGGCAAAATGTGGTATATACACACAATGGAATATAATTCAGTCATAAAATGGAATGAAGTTCTGGTTCATGAGAAAACAGGATGAACCTTGAAGGCATCATGTTGAGTGAAATTAGACAGACACAAAAGGATAAATTTTGTGTGATCTACTGATACAAAATAATTAGAATCAGCAAATTTATAGAGTCAGTATCTAAAACATAGATTACCAGAGCATGGGATGGGGTAGGGAATAGGGAGTTAACGCATAGTATATACAGTTTCTATTTGGGATGTTGGAAAAGTTTTGGTAATGAATGGTATTGATGGTAGCATAACATTATGAATGTAATTAACACTGAATTATATATTTGAACATGGTTAAAAGGGGGAAATATTAAGATGAGTATATGTTATTATAACAAATTTTTTAAAATTATCCCTGGAATTGTACAATACAAACAGTGAATCCTTAGTTAAACCATGGACTATGTAACACTACAGCTATTAAAATGTGTTTTTGTCATTTATATCTGATGTATGACACCAATACAAGGTGTTAATAATAGGCTGGTATATGGAAACCATATATTTTATTGATGATTTTTCTGTAAACCCACTGCTTCTTTAGTGAGATAGAGAGAGAGACAGAGACAGAGACAGAAGTTCTAAAGTAAGCTAAACATATAGATATCTCATCTACTCCTGGACCACCCAAAAATGGTGGTTCTATAGCTATTGGGCAATTGCCCAAATACCCTGAGAATATGTACAGGGTCTTCCAAAAGACAGCACTTTCCTGCATTCATGCTAGGTTCTGACATCACAGGTAGAAGAACCTAGATTAGAAATCGTAGATGATTTCACAGTTGATCTACTTCTATATCTATATAACAATAATCAAAATAAATAACAATATTTCTATAATATATAATTATTATTAAGCTACATTTTGAGGCCTCTCATACTCAGACCTGCTCCAATGCTGCAAATTTTAGCACTGAAATCTCCCCCTCTGACAAGAATCTCTTTTCTCTTTTCTGCCTCCCTGACTCAAAGACCTATAAGAAGAGTCTTGACTTCTATTTCTTCCCAATCCTGACTTTTGTCCTCATTATGAGGGCCCACACCCCATGATTAGTCATTTCAACTATATGCTGATTAGCAACCTCAAATCTTGGTACTGCTGTCACAAACAACTGCATCAACCCAGTCATAAGAAACCCTTCATCAAACTCATCATCCTTTCAACCCTACTCTAGTTTCTGGTTGTGACAGGTCTAGAAGAAATCCTTAACTTGTCCATTCACATCTATTCTTGCTCCTTCCAATCCATCCTCCATTTAGCAGTGCCTCAAACTTCTCTTCCCATGCTGAAAAAACTTCAAAGGATGATGCAGCTCTTAGGAGAAAGACCAAAGTGCTCTGCTTTATCTGGCCCCTTTCTTCCCCTAAACCCACATCTCCTTTTGTTCGTTATGCTCCTCCAATCACACGTGTTTTAGTACCACTAATAAAGGGTTTCACAAACTTATTCATATTGGTGTTCAGAAAATACTAGTTTTTGCACTGCCTGGGAGTAACACACCAGAGTTGAGTAACACCAAGGCACACCTGCAACCCCAGTAGGCACATGGCGCTGAGAGGCAGCTCTGCCCTATCATCCTCAAGTGTGCTCTTGCCATAGGGACTTTGTTCAGTCATTTCTCTGCCTAAATATCTCCATTCCCTTTCTCCTCTGCCTCCTCATCTACCCAATACTTAACCATCCTTCATGTGGTATCTTTTATTCATTTATTTATATTTGTTTGTTTGTTTATTTATTTTTTACATGGGCAGACCCGGCATGGCAGGCAAAAACTCTGCCTGCTGAGCCATCATGGCCCATCCTTTCATGTGGTATCTTAATATTAATTCTTTGAAGAAATCCTTTCTATAACTTTTCCACAATCCTTTTCACAATACAATTGAATAATAATTTGTGGAATAATTTTTTGATATTTGTTTTCTGTAGTAAGCTGTCAACTTCTTGAGAAGTGGAAATGTGACTATCTTGTTCCAGGCTGCACACTCAGAATCTAACCAAGATACACAGAAAGTGTTCAATAAATATTCATTGAATGAGTAAACTACAAATTTAGGATTTACAATTTCAGAAGAATGCTCCCTGTGATGCATAAATTAATTCTGTTCCCCATCTATGATCATCAACTTTTTCTCAACCAGTTACTCTGCAAAATGTCTCCCTTTACAATTAAGAGCCAATACAGTATTTTGTTTCACCAGAAAAGCAGAAGCTACTGCGCAGGAAATTTTCAAGGTCTCTCTCATTCCTCTATTGTTTTAGTTTGCTAAAGCTGCCAGAAAGCAACACACAAGAGATGGATGGGCTTTTAATAAGGGGATTTATTTAATTACAAATGTATAATTCTACAGAGGAAAGGCAGCTAGCTTTCATCTGAGTTTTTCTGTCACATGGGAAGGCACACAGTAATGACTGCTGGCCTTCTTTCCTGGCTTCTGGGTTCCAACAGCTTTCCCCAGGGCAATTATTTTCTGTATCTCCAAATGGGCTAAGCTGTAGGAGTGCTGAGATGAGTTATGATGAGCTCTCTTCTGACTTCTCTCTTTTAAGCCTCCAGCTAATTATATTAAACATCATTGTGAAAGCACCCCCCTTAACCAACTGCAGATATAATCTGCCATAGATTAATTTCATGCTGATTTAAGTTTACAGCAACAGAATGGGGCATCAGCACCCGGCTAAGCTGACAACTGAACCTAACTATCACACCTATTAACTAACATAGCCTCATCACATGCTTATTTCTCCTTATGTTTCATAGAAAGATGT
Source organism: Myrmecophaga tridactyla (assembly GCA_004026745.1). Classification (NCBI taxonomy): domain Eukaryota; kingdom Metazoa; phylum Chordata; class Mammalia; order Pilosa; family Myrmecophagidae; genus Myrmecophaga; species Myrmecophaga tridactyla. The sequence continues at coordinate 63,723 of PVIY010010533.1, forward strand.
GTCCTCACTCTTTCCTATATCCTATCTCCTCCACGATTTCACTGAATTGTTGTTTTTGGCCCTTTCCTCCCATCTGAAAAATTTTCCTTCCCTTAATACCTTCTTTTCCCAAATGCCCTAAGCATCTGTAATTCCAAACGTTCTTCTAGTAGGAAACATCATCCTTCTTTGATAAATTGTATACTTGTCTCCATTCTGTCTGGGGGGGGGGTCCGTTTAAGAGTTAAAACCTCTCTAGCATAGTACCAAGCAGAGAATGAGTGCTCAATAAATACTTAATACACAAATAAATAAAAAGAATCACTGAATAGAGAGTGTGTGCCAAGCAGTGCCAAATACATATCAACTTAATAAGAATATTTTGTGTTCTTCATACTGCACTATATGAAAAAACAGTGGACTGGGCTACAATATTAATCATGAAATGCAAACTCCGTCTTGTCATTATTTTAATACAAATATTTTCATGTTCATATTTTCAATACTTCCATATTGTTTTATTCAAAACAATAAATATATGAAATTTACTTAAAACTCCTTCTAGGATTGACTGGGATTTCTTGAATTTATTTAGGACTTCTCAATTATTGGAATCTTTAATTACATATTAACACCTTAAAGATAAAAGAATCTTAGTTCTCATACCACTGGAAAATACCATTAATTTTCTGTTTCAAATATAACATGGTATCTGACATTTCTGTTTTCAAAATAGTTTTACTTTTTATCTTAAATTTCATTCTTTTAAGTTTTTACATGTAAAATAACTTTTACTTTTTAATTATTAACTCTTCAATAGAGTCTTAATGAATTTTCCCCCATTGACTTCTTTCTGTATAGATTTGCCATTGAAATAAATGTAGGGACTGGTTTTCTCATTGTCTAGGTGCCTGAAATATTGAATAGCTTACTGCAATTCTGAAGAGCTAATTAAGGTGAAAAGCATTTAATATATAAGTATAGGTAAAATTTAGAGGCACTTTATATAAAACGTTTTTTCCCTATATGATGTTTGGTAATATATGATAGATTTCATTCCCTGAAATGCATAGCAATGAATGAGCTACAACTAATTGCTTGGAGAAAGTAACTTTGTTTACATTTAAACTATTTTAGAATGGGAAGTATTCCTCTGTAGTTTTTTCCTCTGACTCAAACTTTCTTTCAGCATCCCCTTACAGGGGGAAAGGCCATGGACAGTTTGCAATCTTTTCCAACTATGTTTTCCTACCATGACTAAAGCCCCTGCCACCAATCTCAGTTTAAGAAAGGGTAGGAACTATAGAAGGACAGGAAAAAGAAAGAGTTAAGCCTCAGAGATGGAGGGGAGGGGGTAGTGCTGTACATATCTACTCAGGACATGCATCAGAATTTAGGTATGCATTGTTATTTTAAATATATGCAAAACAGACACATTTGTTCTTAACATGAGAGAAAAATTCAATGTATAATTACTAGTTTTTATTACTTCAAGGGCAAGAAAAAAGGAGTTGATTAAATTAGAAGCTACAATTTAATCAGACTAACTACTCCCATCAGTGTTTTCAAAATAGTCAGAATGAAAACAATTAATCTTTTCCTAATTATCTCATAGCTTAAGTTCATGCAGACCAAAACCATGTTTATACTAATTGAGGATTCCCTTTCTAAGCAAACTTTAAGATGTTAGTAAATGCGCTTCCTTATAAGTGTTAATAAGAATTGATTATAATTCTTTAAAAAAAGAAAATAAACTATTAATAAATATGATATTGGACCGTTCATTAATCTCAGATATGAATTTTTATATTTCAAAGTATAAAAATCCTCAACTTTGTAACCTACATCCAAGCTAGAGAAAGTATAAAATTTGTTGGAAAACTTTCTACAAAAGCATTTTTTTATTCTTGTTAACTAGATTACTGTACAGTTCTTTTAATTCTAAATCAAGAGGTTCTATGGTTTTCAAATGAAACAATTATTTCTAAATTTTATTCATGCATTGTTATAAATGCTCTTCTTTTCTAATATATTTTAGAATTTAGGAATTCCTATTGTCAGGTATTTTGTGCTCACAAAATAGATGAAATGTTCATTTTAGAAATAATCATAGTGTCCCACTATCTCATCAATTCCAAGTTCAAAACCTATCTGTGATATAATGCAACTGTCTCCTAACTGGTATGACTTGTATTATCCATCCCTCCCTTCCTTACTTCCTTTCTTTCCTTTAGTCCTTCCCCCCTCCATTAAGTTAATTGATTTATTCAACCTATAACTGATTGAGTGTCTACTGTGAGCTAGGCATCATAACGGGATTACACCAGTGAAAAATCATTCACCAGCAAACATCCTGTCCTTGTAGAGTTCACATTTTAATAAGATGATACAGAAAGTAAACAATACAGGAAAAAATAAGTAGATCACATAGTATATAAGAAGATAAGTGCTATAGAACAAGGCACACGATTGAGCAAGTGCAATTTTAAACTGGCAGTTAAGTGGGGCCTGATAAGAAGGTGAAATTCCAGGAAAGACTTGCAGAAGATGAGTGAGCCCTCAGGTCACTGAGAGAAGAGCCACTCACACATACAATGCATGTATGCAGTTTAAACTTCTAATGTTACTATAACACTGGGAATGGAAAGCAGCAAAACCCTGCCTCATCTCACACCACCCTTTTAGTCCAGCTTCCCAGCGGTCACAATTTTCAACTCTTTTCACTCTCTTTTCTGGAATTTAACACCATCGTTTTAGATACCATACTTTTACTATGATTTCTTGATTTATAAACTTTACATATTATATACTGCCTTTTTATTTTGATAGTTAAGTATTTTGCCCTTGAATTTAACCAGCCTCCTCCTCTCCCCTCTAAACTTCCAATACAGATAGAATAATTTTAGAAATATTCAATATTATTATGTAAATATTGCAGATTGCTAAAGAAAATAGTATACTATGAATACATTTCCTCTGTAATCAACTTTTTCTTTTTCTTACAGTTAATAAATTCCTTGTTTCTTAATTTGATTAGTTTTCTTAAGTATCAATTGCTTCTCCCTTTTTTTCTTTCTCAATCTAACTAAATGTTTGTCAATTTTGTTGATATTTCAAAGTCCCACCTTTTGGTTTTGTTGATTCTATTGGTTTTCTTTGTTTTCTCTCTCATTTATATTCATTTTCATCTTCATCATATTCTTCCTCCTACTCAATTTGGGTTTTTCTCTTCTTTTTCTAGTTCTTTCAGTTCTGAGATTAGGTCTCTGATTTGAGGTTCTTCTTCTTCTTCTTCTTTGTGTGTGCATGTGAATGGTTCGGGAATCAAACCTGGGTCTCCTGCATGGAAGGTGAGCATTCTAACACTGAACCACCAGTGCACCCTCTTCTTTTTCTTTTTTTTAATTTTTTATTAATTAAAAAAAATTACAAGAAACACAAACATTCCCAACACATACACTCAGCAATTCACAATATCATCACATAGTTGCATATTCATCATCATTTCCCAGAACATTAGCATCAATTCAGAAAAAGAAATAAAAAGACAACAGAAAAATAAAACAAACAGAAAAAAAAAATTTTACATGCCATAGCCCCTACTGATCCCTTTCATTGATCACTAGCATTTCAAACTAAATCTATTTTAACATTTGTTCCCCCATTATTTATTTTTATTCCATATGTTCCTCTCATCTGTTGACAAGGTAGAGAAAAGGAGCATCAGACACAAGGTTTTCACAATCACACAGTCACATTGTGAAAGCTATATCATTATACAATCATCATCAAGAAACATGGCTACTGGAACACAGCTCTACATTTTCAGGCAGTTCCCTCCAGCCTCTCCATTACATCTTGGATAATGATATCTACTTAATGCATAAGAATAACCTCCAGGATAACCTCTCGACTCTGTTTGGAATCTCTCAGCCATTGACACTTTGTCTCGTTTCACTCATCCCCCTTTTGGTCGAGAAGTTTCTCTCAATCCCTTGATGCTGGGTCTCAGCTCATTCTAGAGTTTTGCTCAATCCCTTGATGCTGAATCTCAGCTCATTCTGGGATCTGTGTCCCATGCTGTCAGGAAGATCCACACCCCTGGTAGTCATGTCCCACGTAGACAGGAGGAGGGTGGTGAGTCTGCTTGCTGTGTTGGCTGGAGAGAGAGGCCACATCTGAGCAACAAAAGAGGTTCTCTTGGGGGTGACTCTTAGGCTTAATTTTAAGTAGGCTTGACCTATCCCCTGTGGGGTTAAGTTTCATAAGAACAAACCCCAAGACTGGGGGCTCAGCCTATAGCTTTGGTTGTCCACACTGCTTGTGAGAATATCAAGAATTCAACTTGGGGAAGTTGAGTTTTCCCCCGTTCTCACCACTCCCCGAAGGGGACTTTGCAAATACTTTTCCACTCACTGATCAGATCACTCTGGGATTCATCAGGGCATCACCTGGACAAACCAACAAAATCTCATGTCCTATACAAAGTTCCATGTACTTAAGGTGTTCAATCAACTATCTACATAAGTTATATTAGGAGATGCACTAGTCAAAGTATAGATTTGTACCAAATAAACATTTTTTGCTTTAGTCTCACACATTAGTTGAAATTTTAAAATATT
>PVIY010010534.1:0-68426 GCA_004026745.1 Myrmecophaga tridactyla
TTGCTGGTGATGAACGTCATGGAGACATCGTCGCTCACTGTGGTGGTGGCCACATTGGGCCCCGGGGGGTCAAACTCGGAGTTCCCAAACTTCTTCCAGTTCTGAGCTCAGGGCGGAACGGGGTGGGGGTGGGGTCAGGACCAGGTCTGTGGGGGGTCCACTCTGGCACCCCAGACCTTCCACAGCCAGCCCCAGGGGTGTCGGGCCTTAAACCCTGTTCTCACTCTCCCTGAATACCCCCTACTCCCCAGTAACAGTGACGGTGCTCATTTCCCGAGTGAGCACCCAGCCCTGCCTCCCCACCAGCTCCAGGGGGCTGGGGCAGTTCGCAAGTCAGTGTCCCAGAGGAGAAAACAGAGGCTCGGGGGGCCAAGAGGTGCACAGCCGACAAGGCCTCATGCCCACGTAGGTTGGTGGTCCTGGCCCCCACCAGGGAGGCAGCGAGGCTCAGGGGTGGTTCTAAGCAAGGGTCTACGGGGTCACCCAGGCTGTGAAGGCCTTGGGCTGGTTACCCCGAGCCTCAGCATCCTTCCCTATATAATGGGAACCACAGGACACACAGGTGGTTCAGTGGCAGAATACTTGCCTTCCATGCGGGAGACCCGGGTTCAATTCCCAGACTGTGTGCTCTGCCCACCCCTCCCCCCCACACAAAAAAAGGGAAACTACAAACAGTTGCTTTGGGGACCAAATGAGAAAATGCTCCTTGCAAGGACACAACTCGGGATCTGGCACAGACAAATTGCGCCAAGGGTATTTACTGCCATTGCTTCTTCCTGAAGCGCTCGGCCCCGGGTAAATGGGAGCCACAAAAACCACCTCCAAGGAGGGTTTGGCTCTGTTCCTATTAGACAAGACGTGAGGAATAAAAACCTAACGCCACCCACTCCTGTGCGCTGGACTCTCCAAATCCCCAAGAGGATGCAAACATGCCTAGACCTCTGTTCTGTTTCAACAAAATGGGTATAAACAGGTAAACCCCACCTCTGGAAACAAAGGCACTGAGGGGAGAAAAAAAAAAGAAAAAACGGACTCAGGTCCCTGTGGAGCCCAAACGATGAGGGCAAGAGCGTCTCACCTTCCTCCTTGCAACAGCCTTTGAGGCCTTCCGGGTCTCGATCCTGAATGTGCGGACAATCTGCAAATGGGAGGAGAGGGTCAGGCTTCCTGTGCCCCTCCTGGGGTCAGAGCTTTCCCACCAGCCCCATCCCAGCTCCTGGTCCGAGGGCCGTAAGCAAAAGGGTATACCACCGCTTCCCGCCAGCCTCACCTTGAACTTCTTGCCATCCTCATCTATCTTGTATTCGGTCACTGTCTTGATGTTTCCAGTGACGACCTCTTTGGGAGGTGGCAGTGGAGCTGAGAAAGGGGAGGAAAAGGTGAGGAGAGCTGAACCCTGCCTAGATAACGCAGACCGGATGGGAAAGGTGCTGGAGGGGCACTCACCTCCTGGCAGGAGCTCAGGTTCTGGGCTGGTGTCACCGGGAGTCAGCGGGATCCCCTTGAGGAGCTCGCTGGTGACACATTTGTCTGCGAGAGGGAGCATGGGGAGGGAGGGTCAGCTGGGGAGGGGCTGGAGTCCCCAAGCTGAGGTGGAGGGACCTTTGGAATGACGCCCACAGCAGGAGCAGAGAAAGGCAGGACCACGGGCAGAGGGCTGGCTAAGACACTCCCTGGGGAGCAATGCGGGGACATGGATAAGGGAAGACGAGCCCCAGCGCCGCGGCGTGAAGACCCCCCACCTCCCGCCCCACTCAGTGCTTGCAGAGAAGCAGGACACTGGCTACTACAGCCTCTTGTCCCGAGCAGGGCAGCAGCTGCCAGGACTCTTGGGCAAAAGCCGGCCGTAATGGGGGATGCGGGCTCAGAGCGAGGTGCAGGGTGCGGGGCCGGAGCCAGAGGCTGTGACAGGGCCGGGGGAGGCCGCGGGGCCCCGGGTCGACTTGGGGTTCTCACCGTCCTCTCCTTCCTCCTCGACCTGGTCGGCCCAGCTGGGCTTCGAACTGCCGAGACAAAGTGTGCGGAGCGGAAGGATGGATCAACGAGGCCAGGTCCCCCGCAATACTCCCCTGAAGCCCCCAACCGCCTCCCGGGATCCCCTCCGGGACCCCCTCCGCGACCCCCGACTCACTCAAAATCTCCGGTCGGCATTGCACAAACTCCTCTCCACGCAGCCCGAACCCGGGCGAGAAAGCGGAGGTGGGGGGAGAGCGAGACTTCCGGTTCCGCCGCCGCCGCCTAGAGCGGCCCGGCCACGGCGCCCACAGCGCCCCCTGCGGACGGAGGCGGAGGCGCCGACTGTGGACGCTGCGCATCCCCTGTATCTTTAAGTAGTTTTAATAAAATGTACTTTAACTTTAATAAAATTAGAAATGTTATTAGTACCAAAGCCCATTTATTGAGCCGTGTGAGGGGCACCTTGAGGAGGAAGTGATCATTTCCATCTTGCTGCTGAAGACACCGAGGCTCAGAGATGGTCCATCTCTGCCTCTAGACCCTGCCCCCTCAGCGGGCAGGGGGTGAAAATTGGTTCTTGGAGAGGGTGGAAAAAATCTGACATATGACAATGGTTTGTGGCCCTCCCAAGCCAACTCTGTGGCACAAACTCTTATTCCGAAGGATTTGATTTCTTGCATGTGGGAGGAATTAAATGTCGTTGAAATTGAAACCGAATTCATTGATTTAAAGCTTAAATTTGTTACATTTTCTCCTTAGAAGTGAGATGAAAAAAGCTGAGAAACACTGCTCCAGAAGGTCAGCTACGGAAAGCAGGCATTTGCTGCTAGGTGCGCGTCTGGGTCCCCAGCACCCATAAGATGTGTCTACATAGGAAGCACCCAGTTCATGGGCATTTTCGGGAGGGATGAGAGCCAGATCACAAAGGACTTTTTAAACCAGACTAACTAGTTTGGACTCGTTGTTTGGGCTATGGGGTGTGGGCCAAGTCACTGAAGCATTTTGAGCAGGTAGGCCCGACGGGACCAAGTTTTACTGTGAGAAATATTATTCTGGAAGGTTAAGGGTTGGGGAGGAAGGGAATACATTAGTTTTTACCAGGAAAGAACTTGGGTGAGAGAGTCAAAGAAAGAGGGGTCCATCAGCACAGGCTTTCAGGACGGTAATCTGGCAACATGGAAGCAAATAGAAGGTTTGTCCAAAGGGCCAGTAGCTATTTGTACAAACTTATTCAAATTTACCCCTGAGAAAAGCAAAATCCAAAGAACCTAGCAGGTGGGTGAAACTTTTAAAATTTGACTTTACCCAGTGTTAGTAAAGATTGAGAAACAGACGGTCACACATATTGTTGGTGGGGTGATATGATGCAAACTCTTCAGAGGGAAGTTTGGCAACATTTTTCAAAACTTAAAATGTATGCGTGAGTTTTCCTTTGAGTCAGCTAATAATTGAAGCCATGTGTGAACTTCTAAATGTGTGCCAAGATGTGCGAACAAGATGCCTGTGCAGTGCTGTGCATGATAAACACAGGAAATGCCACCGATAGGACTGGTTAAATAGATCAAGTTGTGTTAAGCCACAAAGCTGTGAAATGCTGTGCAGTCTTTAACGGGTAGAATGATCTGTACTCATGTAAAACAACCATCAGGATAAGGGATGAGGGTAGGGGAGAATGCATGTGTGATCTGATTTGTGTAAATCTTGGAACATAGATATGCAGCTATATGCTAACCATTTTCTGGAAGAAAATATCTAAAACTTGCCAAAGGATGCCTTTGGAGAAATGCGTCGGGGGCAGAAAACTTATTTTGGGACTTTTCTGCTATACTTTAAATTTTTGCCATGTTTGCATTATTTTGATTTAAAAAGTATATACATAAATATAAGAATCTTCATTTTATATGTTTTATATATTATGTAATTTATATGAGATGCAACACGTAAGTGTATTTTTAATTTCTTTTGGTGTATCCCACTAGCTTGCATTCCCACTTCTACGACTGATCTAACAAATTCGTATTTGGGTGTCTTAAGTTTCTGTGTAAAACAGCGTTCAGCACAATGGGGTTTAAAGGACCAGAAAATTGCAAACAACCCAACCATCATTAACAGCAGATTAGTTCAATGTTTGCTCATCCACCCGTTACTGTCCCGGGAGGAAAAATTGTTCACATTTGTGGATGAACAGTGTTGCCGAGAAAGACGTTAAAACCCAAATATTGGTGTTTGAGAGTAGTTTGATTTGACCTCGTCTTTATTCCCTTTTTGGAATTTTTCTGGGTGGAATATTTTTTCTTCAACATCGAGCATGTATAATCTTTTACAAAAAGTCAGGTACGTACGAGGGAAAACAGAAAAGGGGGCCTAAGGCAGTGTCGAGCAGTGGGGAAAAACTTGAGTCCAACGGTGGAGGGGCAAAAACTGCCCCCTCTCCTCCAACCCTTCTCGAGTACACTTTCCTGAGTGCCTACATCCAGAGCCCGCCAGGCATCCAGCTCGGGACAACAGCAAAACCAGCCCCACGAAGACATCGATAGGGAGATGAAAACATGTGTGCTGACCCGTCCCTGCCTACCCTGCAGCAGTTTAAAGGGGATTATCTAAAACCGACAAATGACGTGTGTATTAGCTAGGGTTCTCTAGAGAAACAGAACCAACAGGAGATATCTATAAATGTGGAATTTATAAAGGTCTCTCAGGCAACCGTGGGAATGGAAGAGTCCGAAATTCGCAGGGCAGGCTGTGAAGCTGGCGGCTCTGATGAAGGGTCTGGATGAACTCCCATTAGGAGAGGCTCGCTGGATGAAGAAGCAGTGAAAAAAGTCTCTCTTCTTCCTTAAGAGCCTTCAACTGGTTGGATTATCCCACGGGTGGGAGACAGACCTTAGTTGAATGCAGATATAATCAGCCACACATGCAATCAACTGACGGATGATTTAATACACCAGCCTTCTGGTTTAGCAACCAGCCCTGAAATATCCTTGCAGCAACGGCCAGGCCAGTGCTCGCCTGACCAGACAGCTGGGAATCATCATTTGGCCAAATTGACCCCAGAATTTAACATCACAATATGGAACTCCACTTGGAGGAATTCTCCTTAAGAAATGGGAAGATGCGGCCATAAAAAGCCACGATGTAGAGTATGCGTGGAATGTTCCTAGCAGCTTTATTTACAATGGCGCAAAATCTGGAAACAATTCAAACATCCATCGATTGATAGATGGAGCAGCCAAGATGAATAGTGGTCCATCCTTACAATGGAATACTATACAGCTATAAAAAGGGGCGAGCCACTGATTCATACGATTGCATGGATGCATGTTATAATAGTAAAGAATATATATGGAATAATTCCACTTATGTGGAATTCTGAAACAGGCGAAATCAATCTATAATAACAGATATATTAGCACCTCTATTACGTGGGGGAAAGGGTGGTCAGGGTGATTTTGGAGGAGCAGCCGGCAACCTTCCAGGGTGATGGGAATTTTCTGTTTTAATCTGGACAGTGGTTACGTGAGTGAATACACAAGCAAAACTAAAAATGTTTCGGCTGCACACACAAGACCTGTGCACTCAAATAAGAGAATCTGGAACAGAGCATCGCTATTTTCTCCTCCTTGTTTGTAGCACGCATCACGCTCAGCCATCACCTTGTACATTTGCTCAGCTCCGGAGCCCAGGATGGCAGTTCTGATCTGTTTTCACTGCCACACACCCAGCCCCAGATCCGTGACTGGGGCAGTCGATGCCGCATTGATGGTTGTATGAAACTGTTTCAGTTTTCAGCTCGTGGTCAGAGATGGCAGAAACGTGAGTGTGAACACATCTGCGTGACAAAGAGCACTTGTGTGGATGACAGGGTGGTTAAAGGGACCTTCCTCGTGAAACGAGGTGTGGGAACAAATAAGGACCATTGAGTGGGGTTGTAGTGTGATCCGCTGTGCTTTTCTGTCGTTTGCATTTCTTTAAAAACTCCAAACACGGTTGAGGGACAGAAGCAAGCTGTGCATATGTACAGCAGAATATCATTTGTGCATTTTTTCAAGACACAGATAATACTCAGCCATGGTCACGCAGATGTAGTAGCTGTCAAAGGACAAGGACCAGGAGACACCCTAAATGTCCTGAGAGTGTTTGCATCTGAAAAAGTGCCAGACAGGGGCCTGGCAGGCACATAAAGGGAGTTTCAACGGTGCCCTGAGTAGTTATTTCATTAAAAAAACAATCCAAAACTGCTATGATACGTTTCACAACAAACACAATGTTGTGTTGTGTTTCTTGTAATTTTTTTAATTAATAAAAAAAATTTTTTTTAATGGGCAAAAAAAAAAACATAGCGGGGTACAAGGGTAGTTCAGTGGTAGAATTCTTACCCGCCATGTGGGAGACCTGGGTTTGATTCCCAGCCCACGCACTTCCCAAAAAACAAACAGCAAAACAAACAAACGTTCAACTAAAAATAGTTCTGCAATAGCAGGATACACACATGGAAAAATAATGAAATGTGACCCCACCATACAGCATACAAAGAAAAGAAAAAGTTAAATATAAACTAACAGATGACCCGGCAATCTCCCGTCTACGTATGGACCCCAAAGAATTGAGGGCAGCCTCCCCCTGTCTACGTGGGACATGATCCCAGGGGTGTGGACCTTCCTGGCAACGTGGGACAGAAATCCTGGAATGAGCTGAGACTCAGAATCAGGGGATTGAGAAAACCTTCTCTACCAAAAGGGGGAAGAAAGAAATGAGACAAAGTGTCAATGGCTGAGAGATCCCAGAGTCGAGAGGTTATCCTGGAGGTTATTCTTACGCATTAAGTAGATATCACCTTATTATTCAAGATGTAATGGAGAGGCTGGAGGGAACCGCCTGAAAATGTAGAGCTGTGTTCCAGTAGCCATGTTTCTTGATGATGACTGTATAATGATATAGCTTTCAAAATGTGACTGTGTGATTGTGAAAACGTTCTGTCGGATGCTCCTTTTATCTACCTTGTCAACAGATGAGTAAAACATATGGAATAAAGATGAATAATAGGGGGAACAAATGTTAAAATAAATTTAGAGTGAAATGCTGGTGATCGGTGAGGGGAGGGGTGGGGGTATGGTATGTATGAATTTTTTTCTGTTTTCTTTTTATTTCTTTTTCTGAATAGATGCAAATGTTCCAAGAAATGACCATAATGATGAATATGCAACTATGTGATGATATTGTGAATTATTGATTATATATGTAGAATGGAATGATCAAAATTTTTTTTTAAAAATTGATATGTCCAAAAGTGAACTTAATATCAACTCCCTTAAATAGGGCTTTCTTATGTATTACTTACTCCCTCTCCTGGTAAATGGCTTCACTATCTACCTAGGTGTCTGAGCTAGAAATATCAAAGCCGTTCTTCTTTCCACCATCTCATTCCCACTTAAAACCCAAACAATTCCTAAATTCTGATAATCATACTTACTAAATATCTCCTGGATCTGACTCACTATATCTAGTCTTTATGCTAGTTCCTGGGAAATAACAATAGCTAACCATCTGCTCACCCAACCAGTAATCTTTCCTCAAGACTAGAATGGATCATTCTAGTCCAGCATTTTACAAACTTCGTAACCTGTCAGTGGATCATGGACCACAACTCATCAAAAGTCGTGAAATAAATGTGGTAAGCTTCAACCTACATACTTGTGCCAGTTTGAAAGGATGTATGTACCCTAGAAAAGCCATGAGTTCTAGTTTGCTAGCTGCTGGCATGCAACACACCAGAGACGGATTGGCTTTTAATAAAAGGGGATTTATTTCATTAGTTCTTCAGAGGAAAGGCAGCTAACTTTCAACTGAAGTTCTTTCTTATGTGGGAAGGCACAGGGCGATCTCTGCTGGCCTTCTCTCCAGGCCTCTGGGTTCCAACAACTTTCCCCAGGATGATTCCTTTCTGCATCTCCAAAGGCCTGAGCTGAGCTGAGAGTGCTGAGATGAGGTGTGCTGAGCTGCTTGGGCTGTGCTAAGTTGCGGTCTCTCATTTAAGCACCAGTCAATTAAGTCAAACATCATTCATTGCAGCAGGCATATCTCTTAGCCTACCGCAGATATAATGAGCAACAGATGAGGTTCACGTACCATTGGCTCATGTCCACAGCAACAGAACGAGGTGCCTTCACCTGGCCAAGTTGACAACTGACTCTAACTCCCACACCATGCTTTAATCCTAATCCCATTTTGTAAAGGCAGCCGTTTCTTCTAATCCCTATTCAGTACTGTATGTTTGAAACTTTAGTTGGATCATCTCCCTGGAGTTGTGACTCAATCAAGAGGGGTTGTTAAACTGGATTATGTGGAGATGTGTCTCCACCCACTCTAGGTGAGTTTTGATTACTTTACTGGAATCCTGTAAAAGAGGAAGTTTGAAGAAAGCAGGAGATTCCAAGAGCAGAGAAGAATGACATAGCCACAAGAAGCAGAGAGTCCACCAGCCAGCAACCTTTGGAGATGAAGAAGGAAAACGCCTCCCGGGGAAGCTTCAAGAAACAGGAAGCCAGGAGAGAAAGCTAGCAGATGACGCCGTGTTTGCCATGTGCCTTCTCAATTGAGAGAGAAACCCTGAACTTCATCAGCCTTCTTGAATCAAGGTATCTTTCCCTGGATGCCTTAGATTGGACATTTCTATAGACTTGCTTTAATTGCGACATTTCCATGGCCTAAAAACTGTTAACTTGCAACTTATTAAACTCCCCTTTTTAAAAGCTAAAAAAAAAAACAAGAATTGAGGGCAGGGACTCGAACAGGTTTTTGTACACCCACGTTCTTAACAGCGTGATTCAAAATAGGAAGAAGGTGGAAGCAACCCAAGTGTCTGTCAGCAGATGAATTGATCAACAAAACGTGTTGTATCCATGCAGTAGAATATGATGCAGCTGTAAAAAGGAATGGAGTTGTGAGTCAAGCTACAACATGGGTGAACTGCAAAGACATCATCTTGAGTGACATAAGTCAGACATGAAGGGACAGGCTTTGTCTGCTTCTGCATGTATGACTGTGGGAGTTAGATTCAGTTGTCAACTTGGCCAGGTGAACATGCCTAGTTCTGTTGCTGTGGACATGAGCCAATGGTACATGAACCTCATCTGTTGCTAATTACATCTGCAGTTGGCTAGGAGGCGTGTCTGCTGCAATGAATGATGTTTGACTTAATTGGCTGGTGCTTAAATGAGAGACTCAACGTAGCACAGCCCAAGCAGCTCAGCACACCTCATCTCAGCACTCGCATCTCAGCCTGGGCCTTGGAGATGCAGAAAGAAGTCACCCCAGGGAAAGATGTTGGAACCCAGAGGCCTGGAGACAAGGCCAGCAGGGACCATCCTGTGCCTTCCCACGTAAGAAAGAACCTCAGTTGAAAGTTAGCTGCCTTTCCTCTGAAGAACTAATGAAATAAATCCCCTTTTATTAAAAGCCAATCCGTCCCTGGTGTGTCGCATTCCGGCAGCTAGCAAACTAGAACATGACATAGCTAGAATATGCAAACTCGAGACAGAAAGTGGGGTGCAGGCTAACAGGGGTAGGGCGTGGAAGGGGGACTTGCTGCATGATGGGTACAGGGTTTCTGTTTGGGATGATGGGGAAATTCTGGTGATGGCTGGTGGTGAGGATATTGCAACACTGGAGTGTGGTGAGTCCCAGTGGATTGTCTGCCTGGGAGCGGTTGAGATGACAAAGTTCAGGTTCTATATATGTTTCCATAATTAAAAAAAAACAAAAAAAACGAAGTAAAGAAAACAGTGGTAGTTCTTGGTGCTAGGGATAAGGGTGTTTCCTATATTCCTGAATTTTGTTGGTATGCTTGAAAGTTTTCTTTCTTTTCTCTTTCTTTTATTAGAGATGCTGTGGGCTTTCAAATCATGCATAAAATGCAGGATTCCCATGTACCACCCTATCGTTTACACCTTGCCCTAATGTGGAACATCTGTTATAGTTGATGAAAGCACATTTTAACAATTACACTATTCACTATAGTCTGCGGGTTAATTTAGGAAGCACTAGATTGTAAGGGTCCATGGATTTTTAAAAAATTTTTATTCTAGTAATATATATACAACCTAATATTTCTTCTTTTAACCACAAATATATAATTCAGTGCTGTTGATTACGTTCATAAGGCTGTGCTCCCATCTCCACCATCCGTTACCAAAATGTTCCCATCATCCCAAATAGAAACTCTGTACCTTTTAAGCCTTAATTCCCTATTCCTACCATGACCCCATCTCCTGGTAACCTATTTTCTAGATTCTCAGTTTCCATATGCTAATTCATTCATATCAGTGAGACCGTACAACTTTTCACTAAGGAAGACGTGTCCCCCCGACCCGTTTTCGGACGCCACTCCGCCTCGGCTTCCACTGAGGACACTTGCAAGTGGCTGGGCCTCGCCTGGGACCTTTCCAAGAAAGAAGCCCCCAGATCTTCAAGGGGCAGGTGGATTTTTCTCTCCATTCTGCAGCCTGAGAAACTGAGGCTGAACGCGAGCACTGCCGTGCCCAAGGTTCGGGGTCACACACGAGCCCTGGGTCCCGCGGCCACTTCCGTTAAAGATGCTCCTTCGGGTTACGAATGACGTCACGCCCTGGACAGTTTAGGGGTGCAAGGCGGAGGGCCAACTTAGGGAAAAGGGTCTGAAGATTTCTTTCCTGCCTTGTTCCCCCAGGAGGAAGAGGCCCCCCTATTTCCCCCTGAAACAGGGTCACCAAGAAAGAAGGCACAGTAAAAGCAAACAATCAGCTTTGGGCAATTTCTTTTTAAAGCAAATTACAGACATCATAACTCTTTATCACTACTTCAGAATGCATCGCTGAATTGAAGAACATTTTCTCATATAGGAAAACAGAGTTATTGATTCCCTCATTTCATTCACGCTGAGGCCCGGCATGCCCCATAGAGCCGGTCTGTCCGGCTGTAGAGGCCACCTGGCCTGCCAGTGGCTCTTAAAGCACGTGTGCCTATTCCTAAGCATGGCAGCTACCTGCTACGTGTCAGTAACCTCAAAGAAACACGTTTATGATCTTGCAAATCCTGACTTGCCTCTGTGCCTTCCCTGCTCTTGGTCTATGTTACACCCCCTGCACCCCCTGGGGGGCGTGGAGCACTGCTCTGAGCATCCTGGGGCCACCCGGGACCAGCTTCCCAGGTGTAAGTTCCCTGGTGGACTGTTCCTGCATTGCTATGTGGAGTGACCTGCTTTGTTTTTTGGTCTTAAGTGCCCATCGATCTGTAAGTTCACAGCCAGGCACTAGCCAGGCCATGTCATGGCCCCGCCCACCCTATACCAGCCCCACACCCATGGACAGGTGAGGCAAGGCGCTAGAGGACCTCTCGCCGGGGTCTGCCTGTTTCCTCCTGGGGTCTGCTAGCTGGATTTCCTATAAACAGGAGCAAGAGGCTTGACTGGATTCGAGTGAAACATTTGTGACAAGAACCTGTCACAAGAGAGGCTGCGAATTTCATATTGCATCACATCAGTAGACACAGTAGGTGGCAGTTTGGAACTGCAGGTACCCCAGAAAACCATGTTCTTGAAGCTAAGCCATTCCTGGGAGTAGAAATCTGTCGCAAGCAGGTTTTCACGAGGTTACTGTCCAGGGTAGCTGTCCATCTTCTTACCAGAGTCCTTTAAGGAGAATGAAATTCAGACAGACAGAGAGAGAGAGCCCCAGAAGCAAGAAGCTGAAATCTACGAAAGCCGAAAGAGAAGGTAGAGCCCAGCGGACGCCACCGTGTGCCATGCCAGGTGACAAGAGTCCAGGGTCGCCCACAGCCCATCTTCAGGAAGAAAGCACCATCTTGACGATGCCTTGATTTGGACATTTTCACGGCCTCAAAACTATAAGCTCGTGGTGACAGGAGCACATAATTGGGAGACTTGACAGTGCTGGGGGTGTGTGAACGTGGTGGAAAGGGAAAGTTTGGAGTTACGTGTCACCAGAAGGGAAGTGGGAGGTTAAAACCTGGGAATATATAACACAGTGAATCTTGTGGTGGACAGCGCCCATGAGTAAGTGGACAAATATTTAAAAGGTATTTTATGAACTAGAACAAACGTATGACACTTTTACAAGAAGTTAGTAATAGAGGGGTATATGGGGAAAATGTGCCTATTACAAACTATGGACTATGGTTAATAGTAATAGTTTGATACTCTTTCATCAGTAATAACAATTGTTCCACTCTGATACTAAAACGGGGGGAAAAGGGTATGGGAGGATTTGGGTTTCCTTTTTCATTTTTTATGGAGTACTGAAAATGTTCTAAGATCAGTTGTGGGGGAGGCATGCGCAGCCCTGTGACGATGCAGTGAGCCAGCGATCACACACTTTGGATGGTTTGTATAGAGTGTGAACGTATCTCAATAAAAGTGCATTTTAAAAAATAACAAAACTAAGTTTGTGAGCTAATAAATTTCTACTGTGAAAATCCAGTCCACTGCCCGATGAGCGATCCCGCGCCTGTGCCCCCCAGCCTCAGCCCTGCCGGAACGCCCCAGACGTCAGAGGCCGCGGAACAGCACCCCTGGGCTCGGCTCTGCATGCCAACAGCAACTCCCCTGCCACACACACACGCACACACACACGCACACGCACACACACACACACTATTGTCTCAACCCAAATTGTCTCCAGACATTCTCGAATATCCCAAAGACAGAGGGCAAACCTCGCCTCGAGTGAGTGGCTGGTCTACACTGATGCTGGCTGGACGCTGGCCTCAGTTTCTCCACTGTCAAGTTGCTTGTTCTCCTCCGACCAGAAATTAAAACTCTTTGGAGATACTCTGGTACTTGCGTGAACGTCCAGTTTCAAACCCAGGCGTGATTCTCGCTTTATCAATTACAGCAGGAGGGCTTCCAAGCCACCGTCTAAATGCTTCCTCCTACATTTGCTAACTGGCATCTAGATCTAGGAAACGGTGCTTTCCTCTCGTGAGCTGACCTTCTCTGGTTATCTTCAAATGCAGTTCCTGCTGGAAAAGGAGGGAAGCAGCTTGGTCTCCCTCCCTCTAAGCATTTCCAGGTGAGGAATTTAATAGACACCTCAATGGGAGCTTTCTGTGTTTGGGTACCAATGGGTCGCAGTGATGAGATGTCTGAGGACCCAACACTGTCAGCACTCCAGCTGCACCGGGCTCTTTCCAGGCAGCATGCACTGCAGCCGTGATGAAAAAGAGAATGTTCCCAACGAGCCCGCCGAGCAGCCCTGAGCCACACCCTCCGCCCCCATCCCAGGCCAGGCCAGTGAGTGCTGGGTACCCGGCATGTGCACCCGCCAGGCAGCCACTTACTGGGCTGCCCCTGGAGACTCGCCGCCAGGGGCAGCCCAGTAAGTGTCAGCACCCAGTTGAGACCCAACAGCTGAATTGAACCACAGCAGAAAACACGCAGTTTCCCTTCTTACACCAAAGTGAGTCCTCAAATGTTTGTTACTGGCAGAGAAAAGTATACCCAAAAACTAAGCCCTCAACTGGAAAAGTATCAAAAATATAATGGAATTTAGTTGGCTGGGTTAAAAAACAAGAACAAACAAAAAAAAACCACAATCAGTATGAAAAATCAACAGTCAGTACGAATCAATACTCTTTCTGTAGGCAAAGGCCCACAGTTTAGAAAGACAGTGCCCCATTTATATTAGTAGTACAAGCACAAGATGCCTAGGAATCCAGTTAAGAAATCTGCAAGACCTCTATGAAAACTACAAAATACTATGAAGGACAGAAGAGAGCTTTTGAATAAACAGGGCGGCTGTTCTTAGAAAAGAAGCTTGCATTAAGATGCCAATTTTCCCCGTAAGCCTGAAAATGTAATACAATCCCTGTAAAAATACATACTGGGTTTTTAAGGAGTCTATTGTAAATCTTCGACCCCTAAATTACTGGAAATATATCCTGGATGTGAACTTACACACTCATACAAACATACGTACCACAACTCAACCCACTGAGGGATAGAAGTCGTTTCCCGACAATATTTGACAGTTTAAAATAAGGGCATTCCTTCCAACTTAGTAATGAAAAGAAACAAACTAGTGATACACACTGACATGGATAAATTGAAAAACGTTATACCAAGTGGGAGAAAGTTGAATGCAAAAGCCCATACCGGACTGAAGCCATTTGAAAGCACAAGAACAGGCAAAAATAACCACATCTAATAGAGCAGAACAGAGGTTGTCCCCGTGTGTTTTACTGTAAGACTAACTTGGAAAGGGCACAAGGGGGCTTCTGGAGTGATGGAACATGCCTTCAGAAGAAAGTGGGTTTCATTTCTCAAAATTCAAGCTGTACACTTAGGATCTGTGCATTTCATATTTTACCTCAACAACAACAAAAAAAAATAGGGGGAAGAGCACGAGATTCCTATGTGGAACAATCTCCAAGTTAAAAAAACAGTTTTAATAGCTGCTTCCAAGTGGTAGCAGAGATGAATTCAGATTGTCAAGGTATCTGGGAATGTGGAAATGTAAAGGCAGCATACTTTTCACCATATTCGCTACATACTTTTTAAATGAGTTTCTAGCTTAAAAAATATAAGCAGAAGGAAGACAAATACAAATTTAAACACTCCCAAAATAGAAAATCTCTGTATAGCAAAGATGTGACGAATCAAGATGAAAGAAACACAAATGAGGACAAATTCCACTCTTGGTCAAACAGCTCACGGCAAGGAAGAAGTCATCCGGTCACCACCAAGATAAGGAAAAAAATTCAGTATCACGGGGGACTGCCAGGTCAGTATTGGAAACTGCTAGCAAGACTTCATTCAGTGGGCAAGGATGAGAAGCAGGAGCCTGAGGCGGCGACAGGAAAGCTGGCCATGTTGGTGGGAACACGCTGGAACCTTCCCAATGCTGGGGTTCAGGCGCACGTTTGGAAGAAGTAGAAAATATTAAAATATGTAAGACCCGGTAACCCTGAAATCTCCCTTCTAGATATATGCCCCAAAGGAGATGTGGAAGAGTGCACGAAAGTGCTCGGTGGTTACCATTTGTAGTAGCAGAAAGTGGGAAACAGCTAAATTCCCTAGTATTGCGGAAGTGAGGAAGTGAGCTAGTTTCACAACAGAAGTTCCTGTGGTCCTCTTCTAGGCTTATGACGAGCGTCTGGGACTCTGGGTGATGAGCCCGACAGCTGCAGCACCCGAGGGCTCTGCTGACGAAACCGCAAGCCCAGGTGGGGGGCAGGTTACTCAACAGCCTCAGAGGGCCCTCCGGGTCGTACGTGCTGGTGTCCGACACTTCTTGGGACGTGCTTCTGCTTAGTCAACATTTCGGGGCAAGTCTTTCCCAAAAGACAAACCTGAGAACTTGTTTGTCTCAGAACTCGGTAGGACTGACTTCCACTGGGTGCCGCAGGAAGCCCAGCTAACCAAACCTTAAGCTAACCAGGGGTTTCCGTTGGGGTGGGCAGCCCAGGAAGCAGAGGGCAGCTCCTTCTCTCTTCCTGCCCCACCACCTGCCGCCTGGGGCTTCTGTCCCAGCGATCACAAGATGGCTGCAGCACCACCAGGGACCACGGCCTGTTCCAGACCAAAGAAGGGCTGCACAGCCACAGGCGAGGCCAGCCAAGACCCTTCTTTTACAAGGCTCTCCTGGAAGCCACGCGAGTTCCCCTTGCATCTTGATGGCCAGAACTGAGTCACACATTAGCCTCCCCCACCCTCAAAGACACACACGGACCCAGAGTGATCTAAGACAGACAGCTCTGCGGGGTCACCTGGAGGCCAAGGAGAACTCTCCCATCGGCCTTGGCTAAAGCACAAGTCACCATCAAAGGTGGTTTACAGGAGAGATTTATTTGAAGAAATATTACAACATATAAAAACTACATAAAGTCTTAATTTCCACTCATTCAGTGGTAGATTTAATATAATGCATAATAAAAAACTTTTAAAATCCAGAATGCACAAAGTACTGCACAGTTTGATCACTAAGCAATTAGTTGATAAGCGAACCTCACAGAACAGTTCCATGTCAGTCAAGGCTACAAACATCGCGGACAACACATTTGAACCAACAGATTGTGACACGTTAAAAATACAACATCAGTGCATGTTGGGGTTTCCTGGTGCCAGAAACAAGGATGACAGGAGGGGCACACTAGTCCTTAGTCGCTTTCTCCTCCTTCACTTTAGCTGAAGGGAAATAAAAGGGAAAGTCAGGAGGGGACAGACAATGTGGCACTCGGCAGTAGGCAAGGACACGTACAGGACAGCGGGGGACTCGCGCATGCAGACGCCGATGGCTGACCCAACCAGACCTGCTGCACATCTCAAGGAATGTTCAGGGAGCTCGGGCACCCCTCAAAAGCTGCCCCCGGAGTAGATTTCTAGAGCATATGGGCTAGTGTCTGAGGAGAGAGGAAAATACTGGGGACCCAGCAGGGCAGCCAGTCCCCTGCACGCCCGCTGTGTGCTGGGCTCTTGCTCTAAACATTTGCCACGCACAACTGACTCAATCCTCACAGACACTGGAGAACAACGGGGCCACCGGGGAGGGTGGGTAACTCGCCTGAGCCCCCAAGCCAGGCAGAGGCAGGAAGCAAGCGCCTACAGCCGCTCCTGGGGGCCGAGCCTGTGCACCTGTCCCACGGGGGCTGTGGGCCCAGGAGGAACCTGCCCCCCTACCCCCGTACCTGAGGCGCTCTCTCTGGCTTTGGCCAGCACACAGAGCCTGATCTCCAGGCCGATGGCTCTGGCCAGGGGTGGTGGCACGGCATTGCCCACCTGCAGGAGGGGAAGGAGAGCAGGGCCTGGAGTGGCTTGGCCAGGAGCGAGCCCACAAGCCCTTCCAGCACGAGGGTCCAGACTCTCCCTTTGCCCAGTGCTCCCACCCCAAGTACCATGTAGAGAACTACTGAGAGGGGAAGGGCCTATGGAAGGTGCTAGAACAACTTAAAGATGATGACACAGACACCCCCAAGACATGTTTAACTCCAGCTAACAACGGCTGCTACCAGAAAACAGCTGGGAAGAGGTGAAATGGGGTGGTTTTCACTGTCACCCCAACACACAGGTGGCGTCCTAAGCTGTGCGTGTTACTTCTACAACAATAAACTTGAGTAAGTGACAGCCAGCCCCACACCCTGAGAGTCACCTAGGGATCATGACAGCACACTGTCACTAGCACCCATCCTGCCTGCTCCTTTACTGAACTCTGGAGTGTCGGGACGTTTCTTTGGGCCACACCTCTGCCTGACAGCTGTGAAGGGTGGCGGTGCGATGACTGAGTGGGCTCATGAGGCCCATCCTCCCCACCCGCCCTCCTCCCTGGCTGCCCCTCCGCCGAGGGCTGTGGCTGACGAGACGGGATGAGCTCTGGGTGCCTGGCCATCACCCTCACTGCTGGACACTCTATGTCCTGGTGAAAAACCCACAGCCTCCCTCCTCTCATTAAGCCCAGGACACTTTTGGATGAAACACAAAGTGGCGGGGATAGACCCAGGGCAGGAGGGGCCCAGCCCCCACCCACCCCACTGACCTGCCGGTGCTTGTCCAGGATGTTACCGAACAGCCGGTAGGTGTCGGGGAAGCCCTGGGAGCGGGCACACTCCCGCACGCTCACCACGCGGTGCTGCTCAGGGTGGAGTACACGGCCCTGCAGGCAAGAGGCCACATGGAGAGGGGGCCGAGGTGGGCCAGGGCCATGGGGGGCTGGGGAGGGAAACTGCCCTGGAAAGAGCCAGACTCAGGCCTGGGGGTAAGCCTGTCTGTGTCACATCGGGGGTGGGGGGTGGGGGAAGGCGGGCACCAGGGGCCCACTCGCCTCCTCACAGCACCAGCAAGGCCCACGTCCCTGCTCTGTGCTGGCCCTATGGGCCCTCCAGGGCTGCGGTGGGCCCTTACCTGCTTGCCCATGGGCTCAGGGTTGGTGACAGTTGTGCTGAAGAAGCCGTCCCACTCGAGCCGCCCGTACAGGCCTGCCCAGTGGTTGTGCCTGTTCCCGGTGTGGGGCAGGCACCAGGGGATGAGGGTGTTGAACTGCCTGGCGGCCGGGTCACAGGCTTTACCCGCTGGAAGAGAGCAGTGCGGTAAGGCTGTGTCCGGCCAGGAACGAGGCCTGAGGGGCGTGGGCCGGCACTCGGAGCTCCCACTCTGTGCAGGAGCTTACTAAGCAACAGAGCAGGTGACAGTCCCCACTGGTGCTCTCAATGCCCTTGCACAGCAGGGACCCCAAACCTGGCTCTCCGGGCAGTGAGTGGCAGCTCCAAGCCTGCCCTGCAGGTCAACGGAAACCCCCAGGACTGCAGGAGAACCAGGGGACAGAGGCAGCGAGTGGGGTCCCACCTTCCACACAGGAGCAGACCCCACGCAGGGCACCAGCACTGCTGCGCCCGTTCTTCCTGTCGTGGTGGGTATAGCGCAGCTTCCGAGCCATGGTGCCGTCCGAGAGCCGCACCTCGATGTTGGGCAGGTCGCGCCAGTCGGAGCCCGGGGCCAGAGGGATGTGGCGCATGCGGGCAGCCACCAGTGCGCTCATGTCCTGGAAGAGGGACGCGTGTCTGTCACGGGCTGGGTCTCACTGGGGGCACTGTGCAGACCAGGCCCCCTGTGGCCACAGCCCCGTAAGTAAGTGCAGGGAAGGGGCGGGCACAGGTGAGGGAGGACTTTGGTCAAGTGCTGGGGAGGCTTCCCCGAAGAAGTGACATGTAAGGACAGGGAGGAGCTGGGGGAGGGTGTGGCGGGTCTCGGACATGTGGGGAGACACCTAAGCCAATGCAGATAACGGGAAGTAGTAAGAGGCAGGCAGAGGGAGCAGGGGCCACTCTCCCTGGCCTGTTCCAGGAGCAGCAGAAGCTCTGGCTGCAGCACTGCAAGACCACGTGCGTGCCGTGGGGCACGGGCCCAAGGCAGCCAGGGGAGAAGCAGGGAGACAGCTGATGGGTGTAGTCCAGATGACGGTGTTTCCACCAGGGGCCAAGAGCAAGTTGGGAGGAGTGAGGGGCCGCAAAGCACTGTGAGAACCCATGGGAAGAAGGAACCCTGGGGTCAAATGCTGCAGCTGCAGTAGTACAGGTGTCGACATGGCCAGGTGATGGTGCCAGCTGCTCTGCTGCTGTGAACTTAAACCATGAGCGTGTGAAATACATCTATGGCTGGTTACATCTGCCATTGGAAAAGGGGACTGCCTTCCACATGAGTGAGGTTTCAATTTGATTAACTGGAGGTTTAAAAGGAGAAGTCAGAAGAGAGAGCAGCAACTCAGTACAGCACACCTCAGGCAGCCAGCAGAGACCCAGAGGTTTGGAGATGCAGAGAGGAGTGACCCTGGGGAAAGCTGTCTGAGCCCAGACACTGGGAGAGAGGGCCGGCAAACGGAGCTGTGTGTCTCCCCATGCGACCGAGAAGCCCAGAGGAAAGTAAGCTGCCTTTCCTCCAAGGAACTGTAAGTCTGTAACTAAATAAATTCCCTTACTAGAAGCCGACCTGGCTCTGGTGTGTCGCATTCTGGCAGGTTTAGTAAACTAAAACAGTGGCCCTCACAGAGCCATGGGTGGGCTCAGACTGGCAGAGTGATGCAGGGCTGAGCTGCGGTGGGAGACGTTACCTTACAGATGTGGTCCCTGAGGATGGGCTGGTACTGTGAGCCCCGGAGCTGCCTCTGGAACCAGGACTGGGGCTCCCCATTGTACGAGATCTCCAGCGCAGAAGCCCCGTTCCGGATCTCAGGGAGGTCAGACATTGTGTCCCGAACCGTGATGGTTCGGAAAGGACCCGAGCTCAACCTGAGGAAGCACAGGAAACGGTCAGTCCCACTGGGCATGCCACGATGCCACACCTGCGTGCCGGCTCTGTGCTGTGGGCCAGTACCGGGTGCAGCCCTTCTCAGTCACAGGGGGCAAAGGGTTGCCGAAGGGCACGTGACACTCTTCCCCAGGCCCACAAGTGGTCATGTCTGAGAAGGGGCTGTGCTCAGAACCACATCTGGGTGCTCAGCAGTGCCACACACAACACCTGCTCAGGCGGGCTCTGCTGGGGACAGGGACCACAAAGGCAGGTTGGAACCACTGGCTTCCTCTAGCCCTTTCCCGGCTCAGGCCTCTTGATCGAGCACACCCCCGCCCTGCGACGCCCATGAGCTGAAGGCCCCCACCTGGTGATGTTGCTGACGAACTTCTTGTCATCCACCACGACGCTCAGCTGGCAGGCCCTGGGCGCGAACACGTGCAGCGGCTCTGGGAACAAGGGGAGCTTCTCCCCAGGGGCCGCGGCCAGGATGATGGCTCGCCTCCGGGTCTGGGCCACACCGTACTGGCCAGCCTGCAGAGGCCACACGCACGTCAGCCGGGCACTCCTGCCGGGCCAGCAGCACCTGGCTGAGTGGAGCCCACTGGTAGGACCCTTTACTTAACCCAGCAGGTTTACTCTAGTGAGGGAGCAGGACCTGATGAAGGGACAAAACACGACCTCACGTAGTGGCCATCAGAGAAGGTCTTGGTGTCCAGGGAGAAAAGTGGCTGGGGCAGAGCTCAGGAGCCCTTGGGGCAGCCCCTGCATGTGCTCGCTCAGCCACCCCCACTTCTGTCCAGTCAAAGCCTCCCTCCCGTTCTAACAGCCACCTCACTTGGGGGTCTAGCCTAGTTGCACCATTGATACTGCCCGGATGGAGCAGAGCCGAGGCCTCTCAGGTCACGCCAGGCCCCTGCCCCTCCCTAAACAGTCAACTGGAGGGCAACCCTCGGCCTGTGCCAGGGGTCTGTCGCACATGTTCCCCTGAGGAAAACACTTGTTTCTTTCAACTTCTATAACAGTTCAGTCTTTGCATTAATCTGCAGATCTTGCTTCACTCACCCTCCTTGGAGCCATCTGCTCTAACTGTCAGAGCCCTCCTGGGCTGGCTTTCCACCATTTAAGCTGGAAACAGTGCAGCACAGGCCCCTCCTTGGGTGCGTGGGAGAATGTGCTAAGAGCTGCTGGGGCTCCAGCAACGTGCTTTTAAAAACTGAACTCTGAGAGCTTCCCAGCATGGAGGGCAGGCCCAGGTGTCCACCTCCCTCCGCCCTCACCAGCATCTTGGGTTCCCAGAACAACCCGAGAGCGGGCCCGCCTCTGTGCGCCGCTGTGGGCCAGGCCAGGCGGCTGCAGCCCCGCCCTGCCCCAGGAGGCCCCACCTGCAGCACACCGAACGTGCACTGGTAGCCCATGCGGACCAGGCACCGCAGTGTGAGCTTCAGGACCATGGAGCGCTTGAAGGAGACAAAGTTCCTGACGTTCTCCAGGAGGAAGTAGCGGGGCCGGTAGTAGTCACAGTAGCTGCGGGAGGCAGGGGAAGTGAAAGGAGCCCACACAGGCCCAGGGAAGGATGACCCTCCGCCAGATGCCACTCCTGAAAGCTTGACATTTAGCTATCAAGAAGTCTACTTCCCACCTCTCTTGGAATCTCTTTAGCAAAAACTGAGCTTCAAGTATCCTGAAGGCAGAGACCAGGAGTCTCCCTCAGCGAGGGGACACAGCAGGGGCAACCCCCCAGCAGGTAGCGTCTGCCGCCTGGCACGTCTGGTGCCTCTGCCCTGGGCTGTCTGTCTAGACATATCCGGGCAGCACATGGGGGCACGTGGCAGTGCCCCAGGCCTGAGCCCTGCTCACCTGAGAAAGGAGACCACCAGGGAGTTTTTGAACTTGGAGTAAGTGCGTGAGTTGAAGCGGTTCATGCCGCTGAAGCCTTGGCAGGGCGGGCCCCCGCACAGCATCTCCACGTCCCCCTTCTGGGGCAGCCGCTGGCCGCGGGAGTTGGTCTCCTCCCCGGCCATGACCAGCTTCAGCAGGACGTTGCAGTCCTCTGTAAACACCGTGGAGCCGGGGTTGTTGAGCCGGAAGGCCTGTGCCGCGGGGTCCCACATCTCAATGGCCCACAGGGTCTCACAGATGCCTGGAGGGTAAAAGCACCAAGACTTGCTTTGAAGCCTCCTAAGGAGACTCCGGATTCACAGTCGTGCCCACAGCCAGAGAGGGCTTTCGGGCCGAACCTGCCCGGTCGGTTATGCTGGCTGCTCAGGGAGAGAAAACCTACTGCCTCTGGATTACCTGCTTGGTGAAATCCTTCCGACAGTCCCCCACAGCCAGAAAACACATCCAGAGTACGAAGCTTGGGCAGTTTTATCTCTGTCTCCGGCTCACTTGGCTCAGATGTCGGGGACCTGGTCTTGCTTTTTCCTGCAGATGACAGGCCGCAAACTTAATCAAGTCCTCAGAATTCTAACTCTCTACTTTCAAATACTTTGTTAATTTCAATGTCAAACTCATTTTGAGCTGTGAACAGCACAGAATGAGGGCTGGACAGTGACAGCTGGAAAACAGGTACTGTCAGGGGCTCCCCTGCTCTTCTACATGAAGTGACATGTAAGGAATCTTTTGAGTGACACAAGAAAGACTTGAAAATAAACTTTTGGTATAAAGACATACCTTTTCCCTTTCCTTTTCCTTTATTCCCAGGGCTACGGGCATGGTTTGGAGGATCTTCAAAGCTTTTGTTTTTTGCATTATAGGCCTGAAAAGGAGAGAAACACATTGGTCCCCTCTCTAACAAAAACTATTTAAGAAGTCAATTTGATGAAGATTCATTTAATGTCCCTCAAAACAGGGCCATAAAAAATTAACCACCAATAACAATTGTTTGATTTTACTACCCTGGAAACTCAAGAAGAAAAAAAAAATCATTCTATTAATACCAACCCTTTTTTTGGGTCAACATTGAAATCCTGCTCTAAATATCTGGACTATCATTTTTTAAAATAGGAAAAAACATCATGTAAAGAGACTACTGGGCAATTTGGCTACAGGCACTAGCCTGGGAAAACACAGGCATACGTCATTTTAAAACAACTCAACACATAAAAGCCAAGCTCAAACAATTTACAAGCAATTCACTTGGTCAACAAATTCCCAGACCCCCTGGAGACCTAGGGCAGGTTGTGTGGGCGGAGCCTGGATGTGGGCACCTGGCTCCAGGGACAGAGAGCCACCTGGTGCCATGGCCAGCCATGCGTGTAGGCACAGGGAAGGGGCACCTTCCCCTAATGCACACAGAGGCACTGGTCAGGCTGGCAGAGATGGCGTCAGTCCTCAGTAAATCTTAGTTGTGCCAGGACACACTGGAGAGAGAGAGAGAGAGAGAGAGAGAGAGAGAGAGAGTGTGTGTGTGTGTGTGTGTGTGTGTGTGTGTGTGTTTTAAAAGGTTTGAGTGTTAAACCCCAGAACATGATGATTGGGATTTGTATATGGCTGACTCCTACAACGTCAGCCTTATGGACACTGCCCAGACGCTGCTGAAGCTGCAGTGGGATGGGATCACACAAGTCAACTCCCTACTCCCTGTAAAACCTCAAAGCCCTTAGGCATAACTGAACACTGGGCATGAGACTGCTGGCCCGGGAAAAGCAGGCTGACCGTGAAACCCCTGAAACCCCTCCCTTGCGCAGCACCTCGAGAAAGTAGAAGCGGTCTGGGCCGCCCGACGAGTAGTCCTGGAGGCAGCCGGGCAGGTCCTCGCCATACTCCACGCTGCAGCGGCCCTGCACGGCCTTGAAGTCCACCACAGCCTCCTCATCGCTCCAGTAAAGCAGGTTGATGTCCGCGTGGTAGCTTGCCGGGGTGGACTTGTGAGTGTTTTCTGGCCTGGGAGAGGAAGAATCTGTGCTACAGAATTCTTCTTTGCTGTGTGCTAGCAATGAGCTAAATGGCACCATATTCCTGGCAGATCCTCCGAGCACCAGACACTATAAAGTGAATGCGATGCCCAGCCACGGAGTCTGTGAAAGGTCTGGCTGCCCTCCGTACCCTGAGCTCAGCCTGAACAGCCCCCTCCTGTTGAGAGGTGTGCACAGAGCACCTCTCTCTCACCTCCACCAGTGGGACTCCTTTCTTTCCTTGTTATTACAGCTGAGCATCATAAATTATTGTAGACTTTAGAAAAATCTTTGTTAAGACATACATTAGCTAAGAAGTGAAGCAGGTTTGTAATACCCATCTGCATGGGTTAGCTTAGGTCAGTTCCCAACCTCTACCAGTTACTAGGGTCCCCAAATAATAAGTCAAGGCACTGGGAAAAAGGTACGAAAGTCCTAGAAACAGGAACGAGAGCCCGTAGAGAGCTGAAGGGTCCTGGAATAGTAATGGACTGGCGGGAGAGGTGGAACCTGGACCATCAGAATGGAACTTTGGGGCCCTGAGTGGTGGCCAGGACATTCCACCCCTGCTTTTATCACACTCTGGACTTCTGCTCACATATTTCTTTTGGCGAAAGGGCTTAGCAGCTTTAATGTAAGGATCTGAAGGCTGACAATGACATGTATTTACATTCAAAGTGACCAAATAACCAGAAACTTGGTAAAACAGCTCATCCAGCCAGCACTTAACATACACCTGTGTGCTGTGTCTCCACCCCATTTCTGCAGAGTTCCTGGCCCACCTGTAGAACTTGTTGACCCTGATCTTGACATCCGTCTCGCTGGGCCTGCCGTTGCTTTTCTTGGGACAGAAGATCTCCTTGATCCGACCAATCCGGAAAGGCTCAGGAGCGTCCAGGTTGCTGCCCTTGATGTAATCGGAGTACTTCCGGTAGTGCTCCGGGTACAGATCTTCATCCACCGCCTCCTTCCGCGGGCGCTTCAGGGGGCTGGATAGCTTGATGCTGCAGAGAAGCAACCATCACGCTCACCCGACATTACACTTCATGCAATTAGTTAATGACAACTAGTCAGTAACAATACCCAGTTCAATTGAAATATAAACGCACGCAGCTAATTGCCCTTAGTAAAGACTTAAACAAAGATGAAATGTCACTGGTACTTTACAGTGAGCATGCCCTCGCTGTGCACTACCCCTTGTGCCAGCTGTTTATGCTGCCTAGGTGCCCCCACAGCTCCCCACCTCCCAGCCACTAGGTGGGATTGTGACTCGTTCTGGCCAGTGAGTTGTAAGCAGAAGTGATGCAGGAGCACTTCTCAGCAGGAGGATCTGATTGCTGGGGAGAGCCCCTGGTGTGCTTTCCCTCAGCTCAGAGATCGACAACCACTGAGAAGGTGCCTGCTCTGCTGGCCTGGAGCCCCGATGACTTGGCAGGCCAAGCCCCCTTCTTGAACCACAATGCACACCTTGCATGAGCAAGAAATAGGCTTCTGTGCCACGTGACCCAGCAACTGCAGTCTTAGGTAGATACCCCAAAGAAGTAGAGACAGAGAGTCGAGCAGATACTTATATGCCAATGTTCATAACAGTATGGTTCACAAGAGCCAAAAAGGTGGAAGCAACCCAAGTGTCCATCAACAGATGAACGGAGAGATACAGTACGGCCTGTGCACACAACCAAATCACTCAGGCGTGAAAAGAAAAGATGTTGTGACCCATGCAGCAACACGGATGAACCTCGGAGACATTGTATTCAGTGAAATAAACCAGACCAAAAGGACACACATTGCATGATTCCACTTATATATAAAATCTGAAAGGGGCAAAACTACAAAATAGCATCCTCAGATGCTCCTCTCCCCAGCTTACAGAAGGGACCTGACAGAGGAGGTCCCGGCCCAAAGCCTCACAGCCTGTCGGGGGCAGCTGGATACCAACTGACACCCCCCCCGAGGCAAATGGATGGGCACCGGCAGCGCTGGTCCTGAGGGGTGTGGGTCGGGGAGTGTCTACATGGAGAGAATGTCACCAAGGCATCCTTTACCGGCACAGGGCCCCCCGTCCCCGACCTGGGCAAAGGGGGACACTCACTTGAATGTGAAGGCCTCAGGGGGGAGGTAGACGCCATCTCCCACGCGATACTGAACGCCGTTCTTGGTGGCTGAGCTATAGAGGACCCGACTGTCCAGGTCTTCAAGCTGGTCCATGACCCTGGGAAGTTCTTTTTGCCTCATTTCAGCCAGACGGGCACAGCTTGCGCAGAACCTGAAGGAACGAGAGACAGAAACAAAAAAGCTCTGAGACGGCCAGTAGTGATGCAGCACGAGAGGCTGCCTTAACCCAGAGGCTCCAGAGACTGAGAGGAGCGAATATCTGCAAATGTTTGCAAGAACTGGCTTTCCTGTACTTTATATTCACATTTTTGAAAGCACTTTATTTGGGAGCAAAGCTCAGAGACAGAATATAAAAAAATTTAACAGCCAGTCCCACTTGTGAGTAAGCGATATGAGAATCTGAAGGTGAGGGCAGAACCTTAAAAGTAGCTAAGAATCTAGCCCGCACAGGAACGCAAATAATACTATCTCGATCAAAGCTGAAAAGTATTTGACCAAATTCAACATTACTCTGCACTGATGAGCCCTTAAAGAAACGACAGACTCCCTTAAGAATGGAGATCAACTCAGAAGGCAGCATCAGGCTGGCCAGAGTCGCCAGCAGCACTCCAGGGAGCCCCACTGCCTCGCCCTGTCGCATTATTGCTGAACACACTCTGGAGGTACCACCGGACATTTGAGTCAAAATAAGTAAGATCTGCTGGTTAGACTGAAAGGCATGAGGGCACTAAACACAAAACTACCCTAAAGCCACCCAGCAGATAAAAAGAAATAAAAGACCACATTTGTAAGAGAAAATATCTAAGACAAAAGAAAACATACAAGATTTATGACATACACTGAGGAACCCACACAGTCTTAACATGGAGACACATTCTGCTTCTGGAAGTGAAAAGGTGGCATAAAGGTAACTTTCCCCATCCCCTCAGCTAATCTACATACTTAAAACAGTTCCAACAGTCAGGCAGGTCTCTGGTGATCAGTGAGGAAGACAGTGGGGTGGTGGAGGGAAACAAACACCAGGTGGAAGGCCCCAGGGGTCAGCACCACCCATGGAAAACCCAGCGTTCTCGAGCATGACAGGAGGGGTTCCAAGGAGGGGACACTGCGCAACACTCACTTGTACTTGTTGTCCTCCGTCGGCTGAGTTTTGGGAGGCGACTCAAACCTTGCATAGTCTTGATCATACCACAGCTGGTAGAAATAGGTTTTCCCGTCGTCACCGGCCATGATGGACTCGGGATCCAGACCGCCCTGTGGGTAAGAAAGCTGGGTCAGCCCAGACACCCCCCGATGAAGCGGGAGTGGGAGCAGGAGGTCTGGACACTCACCTCCAAGGCCCAGTTGTCCGAGGGAGCTTTATAAACCACTGTCACTTTGCTGTGAATGTAAGAAAGCTGCATGTCTTCGCATTCGTCCACCAAGAACAGCTCCAGGGGGTCTGACGTGGCCCCGAGGACCGTATCTGTCCCGGCACAAAACCAGTGGGCATGGAACATCTGCCCGCTGCTGCTGTCCTCCCACAGCGCAGTGACTCTGGAATCGCAAGAGGGCGCAGGAAGAAAGCTCTGATTGGACAAGCAAGTATATGAATGAGCCTACTCAGGGGGACTTGGATCATTTGTGGGTTTAGTCAAGAGCAAAAGAGCTGCTGCTGCTAGTCTTGCAAAATATGCCTCTCCTACTCGTTCACGAGAAAGTGTGCACAAAGCCAGGGAAGGGAAGGATACACACCTTGCCAAATACAGTGGTTTTGAGGAATCATCTGGAATAACAGACACACAGTCCCCCACTTCCAGGGTTTCCGAATCGATGCATACCTTCTTATAGTAACTCTTCTTCCCATCAACCTGAAAACAAGAAAGTTTAATTCTAGGGGAGGATCATTTTGAAGAATCACGCACATCTGACCTGCATGAGCTATCATTTTACATAAACATGTGACTTACAGCAACTTCCCCCAGAAGCCACGAGTTCTACCAGCCTATCTACTAATGCAGATACCCCCTCCCCTTGGCTGGGAGCTCGTGGCAAAGGGCACTCACCTGCTTCCTATCGTCAGTTCTGTGTTTCAGTTGTTAGAGCAGAGCAGATTTAACAGCATCAGTGCCAACCCACCGTGGTCTGTAAAGCCACCACCTGACCCTGACTCCACTCTGCACGTCAGCACCTTTGCTTGTCTCATGACAGCCATACCAGCCTCCTTTTTTCCCCTCAAGCAAGGAAAAGCCGATTCCCACCGCAGGCCCCTGCACTGGGTCCTCCCAAGGTGGTCCCCAGCCCTTCCTGACCCTCTGCTGTGGCACTCAAGCCGCCTGACAGACCACGTGCCTGCCGTCCTGCCCTGATCACTAGCTCCACAGGGGCAGGGACTAGCCTGCATGTCCCAAGCCTGAAGCAGCACCCCCGGCGGGGAGGTGCGCACACTTACTGAACGAACCGGCCATACCTTTGGTTTATGGACACCACGGAAGCAACATTAAGAGGACATTGCCTCTCAAGCTTTGGTAAAAGGTACTAATCTTTAGACATGCAACTGACCACAGATTCTGCCAGGGCCCTGAAAGCACTTCTTCCCAAGCCGGGGGCTGTGACACTCTCTTCAAAACTCTTTGAAGTGTAACAGCCTGATGCCCCCAGAACCGTGTCAAATGCCCATACCGGACATTAAGAAAACAGTCTTACGGGCACCAGAGCTAAACTGCATTACAAAAATGCATGGGGGGTGGGCCATGGTGGCACAGCAGGCAGAGTTCTTGCCTGCCATGCCAGAGACCCAGGTCTGATTCCCAATGCCTGTCCATGCAAAAAAATACATATATAAAAAAATGCATGAGGCCCAACCTCTTGGCCCACCCTGCTCCTTGCACGGCAGGATAGATTTCTCAGCTCTGGGGCTCAGGCTGCTGAGGACAGCTGGTGGGCAAGAGAACGAAGACAACTCGGTCATCAGAAGAACAGAAGTAAACCAGCAGGGTCTTCTCCCAGGCTTACCTTGACGGCTTCTCCAACCCAAGAGATCCTGTTCTTGTTCTGCTTCTTCTTCTTCCCCTGATGCATTTTTTTGGGTGACGGCATCTCTGGGATGTTGTCATCGACTTCTTCGTCATCGTCTGCCTCCTTCATGGCCATATTGGGGCACCTGCAAAGTCACACTTGTTAAAGGACTCGAGGTTGGCCTGGGGAATTAGCGATTCCACCACCAATATCTCAGCCATGAACAAGACCCCTTTTATATGGGAAACCAACCGGGGCGGTTTAGTCAGATACCAGGGACAAAGGAGTCCTGACTATCTCACACCCCTAAGAGGGCCCCTGGGGAGCGGCCAGACCTACCTTCTTTCTAGGCAAGCCTGTTTGCTCCGTCCACTACCACCAAACTTAACCATGTCTTTGCAGGCTTTGCACTTGCCACATTCAGGCTGCTGACAGACCTAGAAGATATTATTAAGAAAACGTAACCATTAGCAACCAGCTGAGTTAGTAACCAGCTTTCTGGGGTGAATTACAATCTTTTAAAACATATATCCACCTCCTTAGAGATGCGGGCAATGGGAGTTATAAACTCCCATTTTTTGCCTATCCCTTGATTGACAAAAGTTAAGAGGCTTGACTTGTGAACCCCTTCTGGACAGTGATTTTCCAGATCAAAGTTAAGTATGTGCACACGCATGCACATACACACACATACACACAGAGCAATTCTTTTAAGTAGAGACTCACAAGCTTTGAAGGTATCACTGCAGTATTACTTATGTAAAAGTTGTCTATCATTGAGGAGTAAGTTGGGATAATCACATAAGAAAATATTATGGAATAGTGAAAATGAGTTCAGCAGGTCTACCTGTATCAACATGCAACAGGTGCAAATGATACCAGTTATGCATATATTTTTTAAGTGTTTTTAAAAATTATGAGCATTGGATTCACATGCGGTAAAATGAAAAACAAAAATAAGAAAGCTGAACATGTACAAATCCTGCTAAGCGTGGTCCTGAAGACAAAAGGAAAATCTTGGAGCCCATGTAACCCCAGGCAGTTCCAGAGGCAGCTGCCATCCTGGGCTTTGCTTTTAAGGTGGTTGTTTTGTTTTGTTTTGTAAGGGGGGTGGGGGGATAGGGGGTGATAGCAAAATATACCTGACACAGCCAGGATTAGGGAGGTTAATTCCATCAAAGAAAAGTAAATATATTTACAATTCACAGAAAGAAACTCCTCAGAGGAGAAGGAATTGGCACCTCTTGTGGGGTAACGGCTCCCTCAGCACCCACTCCGGGGCCTTCAGACACAAAGAGTCGGAGGCAGAAGGCCGAGCCCAGGAAGCCAGGTCTGAGCCCCACCCTCCTTGGTTAAAGCATCTGCACAGACGGCAGGGCGCCAGGAGCACGCAGCCCTTTCCATCTCTGTTATCTCCACTGGTTTATACCGTGAGGCGTGTAGGCTTCCCCCAGATCGCTAACCCTGTGCCCCAACCTCTGTTCTAGGGATCACATATGGGGAATAAGAGAGCCAGACCACAAGGGGAAAAAAGGCGGTTCTGCAGGGGCCAGGCCAGGAGCTGGGCATCTCAGGGCCCAGCAAGGTACCTCACAGACACCACACCGCCGGCGCTTGAAGGCATTCTCCTTGTCTTCTCGGTCATCCTTCTCAATCTGTTCTGCAAAGAAGGTGTCAAAGATCTGGTAGACCAGCTTGGTGGTGGTGGCTTTGGTGGGCCCTTTATCCTTCTCCCGGGCGGAATGCCGAATGGTCTGCCGCCGTCTTTCAGCTCGCCTGGGAGAGAGGTTCCCATTGTTTTAGCACACTGGGGGAAGAGGACACGATAAACAGCCTTTTCAGCTCTTCCATCTTCTGCCTCATTCCTGCCGTGTCCTTACCTCTGCCCCAGGGTGACCCCAGCCAGCTTGATCAGGTCCCTCATGCAGGGGGTCAGGAAGATGGGCTGCTCATCGCTGTCCCCGGCTTCATCATAACTCTCGACTTGCTCCACCACGAACTGGGCATGTCGGAGGAGAGAATCCTCCGTGAAGCGGTTCAGGTTGAGTCCAGAAGGAGGAACAGTGGTCTTTAAAATAAAAAAAAAAAAAAAACCAGTCAGGAATTTCCTCCTACTCTTAGGCAGAACTGTTTTAATCTAGCAACCTTCATTGTGGGCAAACAGGTACAAATCCCAGGTAGGGAAGAGTCTGCTCTAACCCCTCACCTCAATCTTATTGATCAGGTCTTCATAGGTCGAGTCGGGATTGCTCTGCAGGAACTCAACTACTATCTTACTTATGTAGATCTTCTCTTGCATCAGCCCAAATATTGGCGCGTACTCAGGGCAGGGGTCCATCAGAATGTACTCAGCGAATGCTGGAGGGGACAGATGAGGTTTAAGGAGCAGTTTAAAATTGATGGCAGCTACATGGTGGCCGCCAGGCAAATATGAATCTATCAAGCGTAGGGAAAAGACCAAAAGTTATTCCACACCCAAATGTCAAAACCACCACCAACACTGCCTCAGAGGTGCTCACTCTCAAGTGGCCTGTCTGAGCTGTGATTTAGCTCGTCACTGATTGTTAGAATGGGGTGTGGGTTGCAAGAATATTACCAGCTCTTGAATTTTGAGGGCCAGTTCCAGAGCCAGCCATAGCT
This sequence comes from Myrmecophaga tridactyla, assembly GCA_004026745.1. Lineage (NCBI taxonomy): Eukaryota > Metazoa > Chordata > Mammalia > Pilosa > Myrmecophagidae > Myrmecophaga > Myrmecophaga tridactyla. The sequence goes on from PVIY010010534.1 coordinate 31,375, forward strand.
AGCATGAGAGGCCATCCCTACTGACCTCGATGTGGTACCAACACGGTCACACAGAGCTTTCTGCAGTCCTGCGTAAAAAAGCCTTCACACCGGAGCCCAGCCAACCCCCAGAAAGTGAAAGGGTCAAAGCCTTCCCTTTTCGGGTCCCTGAATGAATCAAACACTTACAGGAGCTGAAGCCAATAAGGGCCTTTTCACCTCCATCAAAGCCAGTGATCCACCATTCATTTATGGGGCCAAGATTTTTGCCATTAACACCACCTAAGAGAAGAAAGAAGGAAAAAGTTTCCCAAAAGGAAATGGACCAAGAGCTATGATGTATGTCAAAAACCTGGAAGGTTTAATGGCACACTGTGCCCAGCTCGGTTGAAACATCTCATCAGCTAGGCCAGGCAGCCCTTATCAGAGCCACCAGAGTGGTTTTGCTTCCATCTGTTCAGAGTGCAAAAGCCTGAGCCCTAACTTAAAGGAGGGTAGCTCAGCTACACATTACTTTGTAGGTGAATTTTGTTGATCTGTTTAATATCAGCCCCTGACAGAAGCTCAAGCCACTCCACTCACCTTCAAGAGATGGGTCATCATCATATATTGGTTTTGCTGAACCAGAAAAGGAGAGTTCAACGTTCTTCTCGATGAGGCCGGTATCGATGGGGCACAAGTGGCCGTGCTTACAATACACACTAGACAGGGGGAGAGAGGGCTCAGCAGGCGGCCAGGCAGGAGTACCCAGCACACAGCTGAAGAGTGGACATGAGGGGACGGGACAATGTACAATTCCTGGACTCTGTCATCTTTGGATTATGGAACACTAGAACAATGTAGCATTCCTCCAACCAATCAAAGCTTCTACCCAATTCTTCAACCTGTGCATCAATAGTAGACATGTCTGCAAAGGTAAGGCCCAGAGAGGGCCGAGACTTGCCGTGGGGTAACAGGGACTCTCAAAGCTAAGGGAGGAGTACATTATATCTTCCCCTTGACAGGTTTCCTTTTATTTTTTTTTTACATTGGCTGGTTTCTAACGTCAAGAGGAACCCTGGCATCTAAAAAACACACGAAGTGGACAGTGCTAGGTAACTACCGTCTCGATCTAGCTCCCAAACTTTCTCATTACCCCAAAAGGAAACCCTGTACGCACTGAGCAGTCACTCTCGGGGGGATTCTCCCATCCCTCAGCCCCTAGTGACCACCAATCTGTCTCTGTCTCTATGGACTTTCCCACTCTGGAAACCTCCTTTGGGGGCTAAATCTCAATTTTTTTTTTTTTACTTTTTTTTTTTTTAACATGGGCAGGCACTGGGAATTGAACACAGGTCTCCAGTATGGCAGGCAAGAATTCCGCCACTGAGTCACCATCGCACCACCTTAAATCTCAAATTTAAAGGCCGCATCAACGGTCCCACCACTCAAAGATGCTATCTGGTATTTGGGGGCACGTTCCTAGTTAAGTGAAGAGAGAAGCAGAATGCCAAATTCAAGGAAAGGAAGACGTGAGTTTGGGGGTTCTGCTTATGGATCTGCTTGTGCACTCACAGCCCAGGACCAGCACCCCACCAGAGGGGCCATACCCATTCCTCTTAGCCCCCAACAGGCTAGTGGGGTGTGCAGATCTCCTAAGAGCAACCTACCCACTACACACACAACCTGGTTTCCTCACCTTGGAATCTCAAAACTTTTTTTTAATTGTGAAAAATTAACATATACATATATATATATATATAAAGCAATAAATTTCAAAGCAAGCCACAATTAGTTGTAGAACAGACTTCAGAGTTTGGTATGGATTACAATGACTCTCACAGAACTTTTGCAACACTTTGAGCTGATTTTCCTCCTTTGGCAGGCTTGCTGGGTGGAGATCTCATAGGTCTGCCTTCAGGACTTAAAGCCCAGCGGGAAAGCCGGATGCGGCCAGATGCTATAGATTAGGGAGGGTGAGATACTGCGGGACTACAGCCAAAGGGACTGGAGAGGAGATGATACCTGAGAGAAGCTCCAAGTCCCAGGCAGGAACAGGATCCACTTGATCATGGAAGGGAAACCACATGTAATCTGTTTCTACCTTCCTCTTTTAGGCCAGGTACCAGGGTAAACAGTCACCCGTATAACCCAGCTGGTGTCTGGCCTCAGTGGCTGATGTTAGAAGGTACGTTAGCCCTTGGAAGCGTGTACACAGCGCCACCATCCCACTCTACAGGAATTAGCTAACGGTAGACCCTCTGCCCAAGGAGGAAGCTGGGAGACCCCCAAACTCTAATGCTCATGTAGAGAGCAGCCCCGCTCCTGGCTCCCCTCTCCTGAGCATCTGCTTCGAGGAGGGCCACAGAGGAGCACAAGGGTGGAAACGTCAGCTATGCCAGCCCAGCACACCTCTCACCCGTGCTGATGGGCAAACGTTTGGACTTGCTTTGGGCTTAGCCCTGGGGATCGCTGGCCACTGGCATCCCCAGCAGTGTGGCTCCACCCAAGGCGGGGGAGACGCAACCATCCACCGAACACAGGGAAGTGCCTAGAGTGCCAAAGACCACACCATTTGTCCAGCACATGCAAGAGCCACCATGCTGTGGGGGACGGATGGCAGGAAAGGCGGCCCAGAAGTAACATTAGATGAGGCTTAGAATGAGTGTTATCAAGATTACTTCCCCTGACTCAATTTTCCAGAGAAGGGAAAACACATCAGTGAAGAAATTCAGCTTAAGGTATTCTTAAGCTGTTATAAAAGGGTTGTGAGATTCAGAGGTGAGAATTTCTGGCTTCCAGGAACCAGGTGTGTGTGCTGGGGAGGGCTGTTCATGGAGACCTGCAGTCCCCACGCAGCCCATTTAGGGGGTTAGAAGGACAGGTGTGGCCTCTCTGGCAGTGGGGTGCTGGTCCTGGGCTATGAGTGCACAAGCAGATTCATAAGCAGAACACCCAAACTCATATCTTCCTTTCTTAAATTTGGCATCCTGCTGCTCTATGAAGGTCTGAAAGGAGATGGGCTGCTCCTGGAGCCAAGCCAGTTCTCACAAAGAGACAAGGTTAAGCCTCTGGGAGCAACTGCATCTACGATGAGAGGAAGCCGAGCCGCACAAAGGACGCAGAGGAGCATGGGACCTCTGCTGGCCCAAAAGCTGATAGAACCCTGGCAAAGGGAAACCCAGTCACTGCTGCAGCCGGCATACAGGTGACTCTGCTTACCCCTGGTACCTGGCCTGAAAGAGGTAGGTGGAAACAGTCACTGCTACAGCCCTGAGGGTCTAACCCTAACCCCCGACCACACCTCTGACCACCTGCCCTGCTGCAGCTCTACTTGGCCTCTCCTTCTGCGGCTACCACACACCCATCTCTCTCTCCCCGGGATGCTCGTCCCCTAGCCCTCTCCTAGGCTGGTCCTTCGATGCCATTGAGGTCTTTGCTCAAGTCACTTCCCTGGCACTGCAAACAGAACTCCTTTCCCCCACCTGCTCCCACTGCTTACCACGTTTTTTTATTTGCTGAGTTTTTCCTACCTGACAGAGGCAACTGTTTATTTTCTGTCTCTGTGAGAGCAGGGGCCTGCACTGCCATATCCACAACAGCAGAGCAGCACGTAGTACCCACTGGCCCTCACATGACCCAGGTATTTACAGGATGTGCACAGACCGAACATTTAACAAGTGTCATTTTAACAACAATTAAAAAAAAAAGCGAGAGTTTCCTACACGTCTATCAGCTTTCTGATTCTTATTCATTAAGTGTTAATGGCTTCCTTAGGAGGTTTTGCAGGCTAGGTGCTAAAGAGCTTCCCTCTGGGATATTAAGAACGCAGTGTCTTCAGGGAAATGCTGTGTGACCACAAGTAGAAGGCGCGGAGAGAAGGTACCTGAAGCATGTCAGTTTGTGCTGGGGAAGAGCCTCGTAACTCTCAAAGCCAGATTCGTTCGCATCGAAGATGGACAGTTTCTCATTTGTCAACATCTGTGGCTCATCCACCTGGGAGACACAGGGGTGTTCAGCAGAGGCGCAACAAACAGGAAATCAAAGACTGAAACTGGGACTCAGACTCACCGCATCGGGGGGGTGCTGTGCGTACTTGAGATCAGGGTCGTCCAGGTACTGTCCGCACTGCGCACACTTGGGAGGCTGGGTCTGTGGGGACAGGGGCACAGACACCGCGCGGCAAGTCAGCCACGAGGGGCCCCCGCCGGCTTCACTCAGACGCCACCCCCACCAAGAATGCCCCACAGTGGAGCCAAGTGAATCCCAAATCCCTAAGGCACACTTGACTTGCCTTAAGGTGTTTCCTGAATTTCTCACCTATTTACCACTTGCTTTGGATAAATCGAAGGGGTAGAAAGTATTCTTCCTCACCACTCAGCCTCCTGAAACTTAGTATCAATGAAACCCGACTCTTCCACCAGTAGTCTGGAAAACTACCTGCATCCATACTAGAGCCTACAGATGCCATCTAAGAATATCCGGCCATTAAAGCTTTACAAAACCAAGTGTGTAAGGCGGACAATTAATCAGAGAGATGATGAGCCTAAAGGTCTTTATGTAAATTGAGGTATAACTTATAGCCAACAAAATTCCTAAGTGAACCATCTGACAAATGCACACACTCACGAGATCACCCCAATTAAGTTAGAGGAATATTTCTGTCCCCTCCTATGGCTTTCTAGTCAATCCCCAACTTGGGGAGCCCCTGATTTCCACCACCGTGGCTTCACAGTGCCTGCGAGATAATACAATATGCCCCGTGCATCAGGCTCTTTCACTCAATATATATTGAATTCCCTCTGCACTGCTGAGGGAGGTGCCATCGTATGGATGACCAGTTTCCTCGTCCATTCATTCATTCATTCATGAGCTGACAAACACTCGGTTTTCCCAATTCCCAGCCACTGTGAATGATGCAGCTACAAATATTCTTGTTCAAGGCTTTCTGTGAACACGATTTTTAGTAAAGGAATGCTTACTAAGGCAAAAAAAAAAAAAAAAAAGGTAACAGACTACTTAAGTACAACCTGGAACAGGGTTTCTCACCCTTGACAACTGACTTTTGGGGCTGGGCCAGTCCTTGCCACAGGGCATGGCAGGGCGCACGGCACACCACGGCTCCTGGGGTCGGGGCAGCCAAAGCAAGTCTCCAGACACAGCCACATGTCCCCTAGGGCTGAGCAGCGCTGATGCAGGGGAAGCAGCTTAGAGCCCGGCACAAAGGCCTCAATGGCAGTTTGGGTTTTGCTTTTCCCCCAGTCTGTGACAGTAACTGATAGACAGAAGATATGATCACTATGAAGCACTTCTGAGGATAGGGACAGAATTTAAGAAGCTGGAAGTGACAAGGTCCTAATGACAGACGTAGCAGCCCTTTCTGGCTCCTGCCCTCTGTGACACATCTAGGAGAGGCTGTTCTCACTCTGATATCACCTTAAAAGCTGGTCTTTCTCACCCTCTATGATGAAATACTGACTGCTGCTCCCTCAATTTCCCATTCTGAATTGAACCAGAGAGATTCTTGCTCAGGGCCTGCCTCTCCTTGCTTCGTCCTAACCTCTGCATCCTCTCCCACAGCATCATCTCATTCCAGCTCCTCCTGTCAGCCACGCTTCCTTCCGTGTGCCAATGGACGCCTCCAACTTCGACTTCTGTCATACACCAGGCCCACAATGCAAGCGTCCCCGGTCACCCCAGAAGTGCTATACATGCAGCTCAGGCCTCTTCATTTCCTCCTCCCAGAGCCTGTGTACCTTTATCATCATTCACTGAACTGCCCATCTGCAAGTCTGGAAACCATCACAACCCCAACGTGTCCCTGAGGCTACTCCTGCCTCCAGCAGGCCTCTGGACAAAGGGCACCTCTCAGTGGACCGTGACTGCACGCGGCCCTCCCTGCGAGCTCTGTCCTGCTACTCTCCAGGACAGCGTGCCCACCCAAAGGCCTTCTGCAGCTGTCCAGCATTTGACCAGAAGTATAGGTCAGAGAATGCTAGCATCCTCACCCTCATTCGGAAGAGAAAGAGCTTACCTTGGAGGATACTACTGTTTTGGTTCGAGCCACTTTTTTCTCAGTTCTGGGAACAAAGAACAAGATTTTTTTAAAGCATTTGAGACTATCAAGCTTGACCCTGTCAGATTATGGCTAAGCCGGCTGCCACGGCTGAGCACTAGCTGTGGCAGGCAGTAGCAAGGTGCTAGGTCACGGAGGGTCCCTAGCACCGAGATGAATCCTGCCTCCAATGGCTGAACGTGAGCGCCCTGCTTCTGTGCCCACAGACCCACAGCTAAGGCAGCTCCAGGAACTGACTACATAACTTTTTGGCTTTCTTCAGAGAATACCATTTTAATATATGGCCTGCTTCATAAACAGACAAAAAACAAATGCTTACGGTTCTTTGGATGAGGTTTTGCGTCTCTTCTCCTCCTAAATGGACAAGAGGAGAGGAGGGTAAAAGGTGTTTTACATCTGGATGATGCTTCAGCGTTTACATCTTACATGCGTGATTATGACAAAACCTAGCCGCAGGCAGGGAGGAAGGCAGTCAACGGACCAGAAACAGCAAACTCAGAGCTGTGTCACTTTCACTGTTCAGGTCTAATTACTTCTTATGCCCAAAACCTTATCCTCCAAGGCTTCCTGGACTCACAAGGGATCTCAATTTAAAATAATAACAGCAACAACTCAGTTTTCCTGTACAAACACTAAGTGCCCCAGGGAAAGCGAATAAATGATACGGGGAAATTCCTAGACTTGTACCAGGTAACTGAAGGAAAGGCAGAAAACGAGGCTATCCACTCTGCAATCCCTAGGGGAATAGCGGGCTTAGGTTGTTCAATGACTGGACTCTAGTTAACGTACTATTTTAATATTCTTTCATCAGTTATAACAAAGGCATCATACCAAGGCCAAGTGTCAACAATAGGGGGATATATAGGAATATTGCATTCTTTTTTTTTTTTTTAACGTGTAAAAAAGAAAAATTGGGTGTGAAGCTGAGGGCAGACCGCAGCCGGTCAACCCTAGCATGAGATGTACAAGTCAGCGCAGCAGCAGGAAGCACACAGAACCACCGCGGACATGCTCCTGAAAAATGCAACAACCACAACAGACCCACATCTGGTTGGGCCTCCGGCCCAGTCACTCTATGGACACAGAGGCAAAGAAGGTGCTAAACACAAGAGGGAATACCACTGGAAAAATCTAGAACCTAGGAAGCGTTACAGATAACAGTTCCTTCAACAAATGGCAAAAAAAAAAAAAGGCGATAGAAAACTCTAGATGAGATAGCTGGAACAAAATATCAGCACTGTATAGTACTTGTTTGGGTCCTGATTCAAAGAAACAAAGTGTTAAAAAAAAATTTGAGGCAACAAGGGAAATTTGAACACTGACTAGGTCTTTGATATTAATTTTGTAGGTTATGAGAATGATTCTGATATTTAGAAACAGAGTCCTTTCCTTTTAGAGATATTTCTTTTGTAAATATTCCAGTATGCCGGAGATGTGTTCACAGTCACCCAGGGGCAAGGTGTGGGCAGAGAACGGGTGGGGGCTTGGCTGAAACACCCCTGGCTGTGAGCTGTTAACCGCTGAAGCATGGGGAAGAGCGCGTGGGGGCTCGCGACTCTGGTCTACCCATTTCTGTGTCTAGCTTTCCGTAATCAGTTATTTTTAAAGATCACTTTTTTAACCATACCCCAGTGTATGAAAATATGGTAAAACAGAGAGAAATTCCAAGGTGTACCTTTTCATCCTCATCCTTTTCATCAGGAATTTGTGGGTTTACTCTTTCAGGTTCATTTTCTTCAGGTCTCCGTTTGGCAGCTCTGTTGTATGAACAAAAATATACCACTGGCTGAGAAAAACTAACTATATTATATTGCCAACCAGTGTCAAAAATGACAAACTAATACCTTCCCATTGAAAAGCAAAATATTCAGAGGTTACATCTGGAGAGTAGATTCTTTCTTTCCATCCAAAAAGAACACCTTGTCACAGTGGCTCTAAAGGTATAACACTAATTTATAACCCTGAAATAAGATCTTCAAAAGCCCATCCGACTGTTGGGTTGGGGGCCTGATGAGAAACGCCCTAAAAGACACCTTTTAGGGAATCCATGATGTTAAAAGACACACCTGAGGCTGGACAGGGTGGCCCAGAAGGCTGCTGCAAGTGGTGGAGGGTAAGGCTGGGGCCCAGTGTTTGGCTTTTCATCTAATCCTGCCCCAACTGACCTAATCAACAAATAGCATCAATTCCCTCTAAATCAATATTTGTTTCTAGGACAATTATTCCAATAATTAAAATTTACAAAATAGAGCACAAAGGCACAAGCATTTTAACCACTTACATATCTTTGGATTGACTTCTGTGCCTCTTTTCATCCTGAGAAGGGGAGGCAGAAGGATAAAGAGGGGGGAGATTAGTTTCTGAGAAAGAGTGAGACCAAACACAAACACCATGGATCAACTGATGATCTCAGCCCTGCAGATCAGAAGACCAGAAAAGCCTGGGCCAATCTGGAGATGAGCTTCCCTCTTCCACTTGAGTCTCCCCCTCCCCCTATAAACAAGAGGCACTCAACAAACTCCTGGACCAGGGGCTGGCAAACTGTTTTTATAAAGGACCAGATAACACATTTTTTAGACTTTGTGAGTCATATGGTTTCTGTGGTAACTACCGAGCACAAAAGCAGTCAGAAACAATACATAAATAAAAGGTACGGCTGTGTTCCCAAAAACTTTATTCACAAAAGTCGGCGGAGGGCTAGCTATGGCCTGCGGGCCACAGCCTGCACCCGTGCTAGCCCACAGCCCAGGGTGGAAGGGAATAGGGAAGCACTGCCCCTGCCGTTCTACCTACCATCTAGGTCGACATAAAGACCTCATACAGGAGGCACTGAGGTATCAAGGAGTGGGGGAAAAAATCTAACTTAGGAATTTACAGAGTGGAAAACTAAGATATAAAAGTAAGTGCCAACTCAGTCACCAACTTCTTGTCATATATGGGCAATTTAGTACATTCCGAGTCTACATGAAAAGAGTAACTTCTTTATGATAAATCAACTTATTTCGTTGACCCTCATAGAACAACAACTCTATGAATGGATTTATAAAAACAGAAGAGAAGCCTGCAGAATTAGAAAGAGGCAAATGTTTGAACCTTACATCCATTTCTACCATGAGGAAAAGTGCTAGCTGTGTGGCCTGGGGCTCTGCCAATTTCCCCATGAGAGTGGGGGTCTGACCTCACCACCAGGATCTCTTTAGCTCCGAGGGGGATTCCAAGCAAATGCCAACATGGTGACCAATGTTCGCATGGGAAGTGAGAAGCTGTAAGACGTCACAGCAAGCTGGATGCATACCAGGGGGCCAGGGCAGAGGCCCGTGGCCAGCCAGGTCAGCAGTAAGAGCTCACTGCCAGCCAGGCTGGGCCCACTGGCTACACAGAAAACCAGTGGCCATCCTGGGACTCTCCGAGCTCTGTCCCTCTGGTCAGACAGGGGGCAAACTGCTCCAGGAGCTCACAATTCCAGCAGATGACCTGGCCACCTCCCCTGAGAGCTCAATCAGCAAGATGGCCTGAGACAACTCGTAGGCCTCTTGAAAAGGCCCCGGCTCCAGGTGTGATGCCTTAGGGTTGAAACCTGTTCACTCAGATGAACAGGTGGGAGGCTGGCGGTTGTGGGGAGACTGACGGGAAAGAAGCACGTCTGGAGTTGACACTCGAGCCTCCTCACAACTGCAGCTGTTCTCACGTTAGTCAAGGCACACACCAGCCCTCTCCACCACTGAGGTAAACACACAAGTGTTCGCACACAATGCATCCCAGTGTCACGTAAGCAGATAGGCAGTGATAGCTCCCAAACCCCCAGAGATGCATTAGCTACCTTGCCCAGCCACCCCACAGGTATGCAGGGCTGGATGTGAACCCAGAACCCTACCCCATACCATTTCTCCCAACCAAATGGGCAACATGAGAGTTAAGACACACAAAGATCCAGTCTTTACTTTCTCGTCTCCTTCTTTATCCATTTCAGTAAGACTTCCCGCTACCCTGTCGGGCTCCTCCTTAGGTTTCTGTTGAGAGGTTCTGCCACACAAAACAAAGCACACACACCAATCAGGGGACCCTGAAGCCATTTCAAGCTGGCCCACGAGGGCTTAATCTCCTCCCCCCACTGTACAGCACAGACTCCCCTGAGAGGCATTTATTACCGCAGGAATTAGGATCTTCAGAAATACTATCGACAGCTCACATGAATGCTGGCGAGAGATGCCAGTGGTTTAAAACAAAATACTAAACATTAGGACTCTGCTGATTTCTTGTAACCTGATAGGAATCCTGCCAGTAGTAGAGGAAGGCAAGTGTCTGGCGCCGAGGCTGACCCAGTGCCAGCTCACGAGAGCTGGTCTGATGTGCGGTCTGCGTTAGTGACCGTGGAAAGCTGATGGCTCGTGTGGACCTGTGCTGTCACCTCTCCCTCTGCCAGGGCTCTGCCACTCAGCACAGGCTACTGTGCCTACCCCTAGACTTGGGCCCACTCTCTCATTTGCTTTGGTCAATCGGATGTCAACAGAGGCTCAAGAAAGTGCTTCCTTTCACTTCCACTCCCATGCTCTGCCACTGCCACGAGAGCATGCCCATGCTAGCCGAGTCATGGAGTGGTACTGAGTCAGCCCTGTCGCCTGCCAAGGCCGGCCAAGATCGGCTGACAGCCTGGAGCCGCAGACTCGTGCTCAATGAACACTTCCTGGTTTAAACTGAGGTTTGTTACACAGCATTTTCACCTTCGAGGCCCGTCACCACTACGTGACAAACTGCTGTTTGACCACCCCAAGGATGGGCCTGGGGCAGTGGCAGGAGTCAAAGCTGACTTGTGCCTTCGCGGTGGCGGTCTGGCCCTTCACAAACAGAACCCACTCGCGCACATGATTAGCACGCCTGATCCTTTGTACTGGTTCACTATTTTATCAGAACTTGTCGCAATTTCACAGTATAAAGCACAAAGGCACTGAACTATACTTACAGTTCTTTGGGTTGATTTCTGGGTCTCTTTTCTTCCTAAATGGTGGGGGGGGGGGGAAAAGCAGTTATTTTTTTCCATTCCATCCTGATCTTTCTTTGAAGATGCTGACTAAAGTGTTCCATGGAAATAAAACATCGAAACTGATCCTACAGCCTACTTGGTGAGAGTGAGGCCCATGCAGCTTCAAGATTTTCCACAAGAGTGGGGTGGACAGTTTAGAAGACAGACTCTACAACACTGAAGTTTAACTATTTTACCCCAAAAATCCTTCTATCATCTGTCATCAGAAGTGCTGACAACCTCACAGATAGTGACTTTCTATCAAAACTAGGAGTCTATTAATAAAGGAATGATAGGATACCATATTTTGGACAATAATTCCATCTCAACCATGGACATGGCTCATTCTGAGCCCGAGTTTAAAGAGCAAAACACACCTCTCCAGACAACTGCGCATGTTGAAATTAACCTCAGAAACTCCACACGTGGTAGTTTATAAGAGATCGCAAAGACTGGTGATGTTAAGACGACACATGGCAGACCCTCCTACTGCAGGAGGCGATCCCGGGGGAGCTGGCCCCCAGGCAGGAGATCCTAATCCTATGCCTGGTCCTCTCGGGGAGTGGCGGTCAGACTTGCCCACAGAACTAATTGTCTGGTTCTGAACTGGATTCTAGGGGAGGACTGGCTGTAACTGCTGTCTAATTTGAACTATCAGGGCAGGAAAAATGATGAATTAACGATGGACTCCAAGTACCAAATAGCTCATGAATTATTGTACATCTTAGCTTACCCCCACCCATCCTTTAAGAGGCCCCCAATAAAGGCATTCACCACCAATTCAGGGTTGTAAGAAACTTCTAATCAATGTCTTTACAAGCGCAAATGCAAAATGGGACCCAAATTTTCTCCATCATCCATGACTGCCTACAGTTGGCCTCTGTCATATGAGGCAAGACTGACAATAAAATGTCCAGCATCCAAAGCCTTCAGCAAACCACCCCTTTCTTCTCCCACCCCTTCAATGCGGTTCAGGTAGAACACCCACATCACACAGAACCAGGAAGTCTCTGATTTTACAAAGGAGCCGGAGGTCAGGGGAGAGTGCTAGAGCTGGCAGTCTGATCTCGCAGACAAGAATTTAACTTTTTGTTTGGATGATGCAATAGAATTTTCGCACCTCACATGTCTGAAAGTTAGACCTGCACAAAGAACTTGTCAGCAAGAGAGGCAGATGGGAGAGGGGACAGACTGCAGCTCTACAACTAAGTTAGCAAAGGCCCAGCTGACCCGGGCCTACTACTGACGTATGTACTGTCACAGCTGCCTTACAACCCATCTCCTGGCTGTAGAGAGCAACCAGAAACACTAGGCTGAAAAGTGTTCTAGTCAAAGTCAAGGTCACTTTGATCATTGGTGCAAGTGTCTCTGTTCCTACACACTCCCCACTCCCCTCCTGGGACCAAAAGGAACCTGTATAAGATTAAGGTCGAGTTAACAGACTTGGAGGTGACAGGCTTTACTTTTTCATCTCCTCCTTCTTCCTTTTCAGTATGAGTGCCTGGTTTTACTCGTTCCAGATCTTCGGCTGGGACAGGTTCAGCAGCTCTGTGAGCAAAATAAAACATACCTGAAGTGTGACTTATACAGCCTCTTCCCCCAAAGCAGTTTTCATAAGATCTTCCTTCCTGCCCCCAAAACCAATCTTCATCTCAGATTCCAGAAAGGTATGTACTATTCTAACATTTAACATACTAAATGTTGGACCTCAGAACAGAGTCTGATAAGAACTGCCAGTTGTACTCAATTCAGTCTTTATTATCACCGAGAATTCTACCAGAATCAAGAGGGTCACAATCTGGCCACAAATTCGGAATCCTTAACAGATCATTGTTCAGCATGGCAACTCACTATACACTTCTTTTTTTTAACCTTCCAGAAAAAATTTATTTTGGTCATCTAAATTATGCATTGCGAAAAACAGAAAGATAGATGAATTATTCTTACAGTTCTTTGGATGTAACTCTGCGCCTCTTCTCATCCTATGTGGAAGGAAGGGAGAAAGTAAAAATAAAAGAGAAAGTTCATTTCATAGGAAGATGAAGACCTTAAGCATATATAAAAGTATTAAGTTAATACACTTGATACAGCTAAAAACAGGGTATGAAAGTGGGAGGGGTTGTCCTGGGTTTTGGGGGAAGATCCGGGCAGCCCTCAGTCTGGTACTGATGTCCCACACAAAGGAGAGGCCCAAGAGTGGGACCATCCATGTCAGCTTACTAAAGGATGTCTAGCAGTTCTGTATTAAAGAATCAAAGCTTCTCCATCTCATGCAAAGAATTCTTTAAAATTAGAAAATTTAAAAAAAAAGAATAATAACTTGGGATTCAAATCAGAGAGTGGTAGTGACAACCTGTCTCAGTCACTAGCTCTCCTCAGTTCCCCTAAGTTCACAATCTGTGCCATCTCCAGGACACTTGCACTTATGTCTTTAATTTAAAAGGGATAAAATACTATGGTGATAAAACCAATCTATATCTGATTTGAAGTGCAAGTTACAGGAAACTATACATGCATACATGTGATAAAACTACAGGGAAAAAAAAAGAAGAAAAAACTGCAGAGAAGCACAAACACACACAACTGTGCATGTAAAAACTGGAGGAATCTCAACTCTGCAAGTGAAATCACTCCCCGCCCCTCTACGTGAGGCCCAACATCCAGGGATTAAAGTCTCCCTGGTGGAGTGGGAGATGACTTCCAGGGATAAGCCTAGTCCTGGTACCATGGTATCAACAATGCCATCATTAACAAAAGGGGTAAAAGAAGTGTAACTAATAAGGTATCAGCGGCTGAGAGAGTTCAAATAGAATCGAGAGGCTACTCTGGAGGTCACCCTTACCTAAGCTTCAGTTAGACAGTGCTATATATCACGGCTTGTCAAACCCCAACCAAAACCATCCCTGCCAATCCTAAAGAACACCCGGGGCATTATATAAGATTCCACAAAGGTTCCATGCACTAGGGTAACTTTCCAGAAGCCTATAACCTCCAGATGGGTCCATGGATCAGGTAAGTTCTGAAATGCAAAAGGCCCAGCCTCTCCAGAACAGCAGCTAGTTCCATCTCCCTTCCCCAAATTATCAAGAGCCTCTTCCAACCTGAAAAAGTTAGAATGGGCATAAGCCAAATACCCTTAAAGAGTGGGACAAAGACCAAAGGTGATGGTGGAGGTATACAGAGAAGGTCAGGTTTAACAAATGAGTAGGATTGTTGAATCACTATATCGGTATTTCTTTTAGTCTCCAGTATCTTAGAACAGTTAAGAGTAAAAACCTAAAATTGTCAAATTGTAACCCATACCAAACTCTGAAATCTGTTCTACAACTTGTTGCGATGTGCTTTGTAATTTATTGTTTTTTGTATATGTTATTTAAAAAAAAAAAAAAAAAAGTCGACTGTGATAAGAAATGCACAGATATATAATGATATTGTGAACCACTGATTGTATACTTTGGACGATTACATGGTATGTGAATATATATCAATAAAAAATAGTTTAAAAAAAAAAAAAACTGGTAGAATCTGAAAAACATCTGTAGATTGTACCAAAGTCAATTTCCTGGCTTTGATATCATATCACAGTTACCTCGCTGTTACCATTGGGGAAATATGAGTGAAGGGTACACCTGACCTATTATTTCTGTAACTTCCTAAGAATCTATAATTATTTCAACATAAAGTTTTTTAAAAAAGGATTAAAATGGCCAGCCAAACACACACAACCTGAAACAATGTAGAAGGAACCAACACATGCTTTCCTTTAGAAAACCCAACTGGAGACCCAGGGCTCAGGATAGGAAGAAGAGCTACGTACTGAATGTCCTTTTTTTTTTTCTTTTTTTGGTATCATTTGTAAAATTTACCAAATGAGAATAAAATGTTTTAAAAAAAAAGCCAAAGTCATGTTTTTAAAACGGTAAATTCTCAAAACGTTAAAGTGACTAAAAGAAGTTCTCTCTGCATCACCCCCTATTTGAGCAATGCCATCTGAGAAGACTGGTCGGATACACTAGGTCTCACCCTACCTTCTAGAAAAAACAGTGCTTTGATCAGCGTCCACCCACAAAGCCCCCACTGCCCCTCACCTGCTCCAGTCAACAGTTTCACGCCCAGGCAAAGCTGCACTGTCGTGCTTCTTTTGAAGCCAGACAAAAAACTACATGCTATATAAACCATCCAAAAGGTTGAAATGTAAGAAACAACTCTAAGCCTGGTGCGTTTGTAGAACCAGAGTGGTCAACGTTACAAGAGGCAGCTTGCTTTCACTTGTAATATTTTTTCCTAGAAAGCAAGAGACTGGACTATATGACTTGGACAAGCTGTTTCCCTCTGTGCCTCAATTTCCTACTTGATATGGGGTGGTCAGGCTAAACTCAACAACACACGTGATATAATTTCTGAGAATAAGATAGTGTGAGAATTAGTATGTCTTATCAGAGGACGACAAGTCCACCTGAGCGATACTGAAATGGTCCCAGTGCTTCTCCATCCAGTGCTTCTCATCCAGGGGAATTCTGCCACCCAGAAGACATCTGGCAATGTCTGAAGATAGTTATGTGATCACAACGGGGGGCAGGGAGGGTGTGCTATTGTCATCTAGTGTATAGAGGCCAAAGATGCTGCCAAATAATCTCTAGTGCACAGGCCAGCCCCGCCACAGAGAATTACCTCGCCCCAAACATCAACAGTGTCTTAGATGAGAAATCCAGTCTCAGAGCAAACCACAGACCCCCAGTTCACCACAGAGCAGAAAGCCATTCACTGCCCATAAGCCATAAGACTCCTACACAGGCAACCGGGCAGCAAACCTAAAATGAAAGTTATGGGCAACACAGCGATCATCAGCAAATACACTAAAATAAGGCAAAGTTAAAAACCTTGAAAACACCAGTCCTACCTGGTCCTTTTCTTCTTCATCAACAGAATCCTCCGATTTCACTCTTTCCGACTCTTCGTCAGGTTTCCGCTTGGCAGGGCTGTCACACAGTAAAGCCCACCGTTAGCTCAGCCAGACCGAGACCTCCAGTAAGCCCTAAATGAGAAACTCCTCCCTAGCCAAGGCTCTCTCTTTTGGAAAGATTTGGGACGTGACACCTTTCCCCTCCCAGGAGAAGTCCTCATTTCAGGATGCTGAAAAGGGTTCCAATTTAAGGTTTCTTTGAATGGCAGGTTTTCAATATCACCATTTGGCAACTGTAAGAATTCATAGATCTAGACATTAATCAATGGCTGCAAGTATGACAAAGAAAGACATGACATGCCTCTGATGGAGAAACACACCGCCATCTAGGAAGACACAGGCCTCAAAGGATGAAAAGCAGGACTCTCACCAACCCCCGGACCTGACTATGAGCTTACAGGAAACACAAGACAAGGCAACATGCGAAACACCACACAAATGCTATCGACCAAACGGGCAAACTATTGGACAAATGATTAATCTCTTCAAATAAATGACACGAAAAATAAGAGGGAAAGGAAATCAATAACTTGAAAGACTTAAGTAATAAATCGACCAAACAGAGTGAACCTGGTTTGTTTGCCACAAATTGGAATAATGACTACATATTTGATAATAAGGAACTGTTATACTTTGTTAGGTATGCAAACAGAATTATAGTTTTATAGGTTATACAGATTTATAGATGTTATAGCTTTATAAAAAACAAAAGAGACCTTGTCTTCTAGAAATATACTGAAATAGTTATGGATGAAATGACACGTCTGGGATTTGCTTCAAAGTAATCCAGGTGGGAGGATGGGGCATATGGGAGTTTGGGTGCAACAATATCTACGAGCTGATAAGTTCTGAGCAGGGCAATGGGTACTTGGGGGTTCAATATATTATGCTCACTAATTTTGTGTTTATTTGAAGCTTCTGTAAAAGTAAAAATATATGAGGTCTTCAGAAATGCTATTCATCAACGTCTAATAAACAAAACTTGCATATGAGATACGGGCAGTCAGAACTGTTACTGTACCCCCTCCTCCAAATTTCATTCACGTTTTACCAAAAGTATTAGTGGGCCCCTAGAAATGGCGGCTGTCAATTCATTATATACTGACCCCCTTGCAAAATGAGATGTGATGGTGCTCTGCCTGGTCGTTTTCCTTGTAACCCTGGAGCTAGGTGAAACGTCAGCTATTTAAAGATAAAAAAAAAAAAAAAAAAGAAACAAGAAAAAAAGCCACTATGAATAAAAAAAGTCCACAACAACGGTGCAGTACTTCAACATCCCCAAGTCGCCAACCAGATTCTGAGGGCCAAGCACCCTTCGGTTCTTATTTTAATCAGTGGCCATCTGGCTAATGTCAGAAATTTGCACCTGCCGGTCTGCTGAGCCATTTTACATTTGCTCTCATTTGAGGGGCACCCAACCCTGAACCTCCCTTTATATCATCAAAAGTAGTAGTGGCCAATAACCAGATCTGGGCCTAAGTCCCACGCTCTTTCATTTGTTTTTAAAAATTTCAGAGGAGTAACTTTGCCTGCAAACTGGGAAGAAGTCTAAGAATAAATGTTTAGCTTCAACAGACATAACTTAAACGAACAAATGATCAGTAACTTCTTTCATCTAATCCCTCTTCGTGACTTTAGCCATGTTTTGGGTTCTTTTGCTCTCTACCTGGTCAAAGATAAAATTAAACACATCTAAGCTAGTTAGGTAGTATGTATTACTCCTGTATAGTCAAGACACAAACCAAGAAATACTGCCCAGAGGTATATTATTTCAAATTCAACAGTCCCTCCATCAAAATGTAAAGGGAATCAAGTGTTCTTACAGGTAGTGTCTCCGTCTGACTTGCTTCTTCTGGGCGTGCGAGGTTTTGACACAGGTTTCAAGGGTTTGTTTGCCTCTTCCATTCTCACTCTGCGACCTTCACCACTGGTATGGCTCCCGTTTTCTAGACATCCATTCACTTCCCGACTGAAAGCATGAGCTCCGTTCTCCAAGGACAAATCTTTATTTAAAAGGGATTTGACTTTAGCCAGGTAGCCCTCCTACAGCAGGAAAGGATAATTTAGGTAGCAGTGAATGTAAACAAGCGACAATAAGAGAACAAAGAAACACATGTGTTTCTTTATCATTATCAGGCAACAAGGAGAGGGTTTTATTCTGCCTTCCTGGTCAGAGACAAATTATATCAAAGAAGATGCTCTCTGGAAGCTGGGATGCTAAGAACTGACTTACCTCTGACAATTCTTCTTTATGTAATTTGGTTTCCAAGTCACATAACTGATTCTTTATTTCTGTTTGCAGAAATTCATGCAAGAGATTCAATTTCTCCTTCACACATTCCTAAGGGAAGGATATAGGTTTAGAAGTTCCCAAACTCTCAAACCATTAACGAATGAACTAATACAGAAATAATGAAGCTGTGTGGTCACATTACAATGACTAAACAGCAAGCAATGCTGTCTCAGCCAAAAAATTATTCACAAAACATGTTCATCATGTTTTCATCAAGATTTCGTCTCATGTACCATCAAAGTAGGGAAACTGGGGAGCTTAGAGGTGGGAGGGAGATATATAATAAACAGTGTATGAGAACAAGGCTGTGCCCTTGAAAACACAGGGACCAGGACAGTCCAGAATCAATGGTTGGGAACCCAGATGCGTGAGCCCTCCAGTGAGTTAACAAATACCAACTAATTACTGCAGCCCCCATTAAACAAGAAGAATATCTAAGTTATCCTGGAAACTTTATGGGAAAAAAGAGCTGATTCCACTTAAAGAAAAACTTCTTCCTATTAGCCACAAAGTATCTACCAAATAGTCATATTTCACAGTTAAAAAAAAATTTTTTTTAAGTAGCAATTACCTTTTCTGTTAAGCTATCTCTTTCCAAATCTTTGAGCCTAGGAAAAGACAAAAAGGGAAGAAAGGAACACTTGTTAGAAACATCATCTGTAAGAATCTATACCATAGTTTTAAAGAACTTTGGAAACATTTAACATTGATGAACTTTAGAAAAATTAAGGTGGCTTCCCCCCTCCATGCATTCTGTCCCCCAACCCCCCATGTCCAGGGCCTACTGGACTGCCTACAGATTAAGAAGTCATTAGTGGACATCCAGGGGTGAAAGTCTCCCTGGCGGCATGGGAGATGACTCCCAGGGATGAGTCTGACCCTGGCACTGTGGAATCGACAATGCCGTCCTGCCCAAAAGGGGGAAAAGAAGTGTAACAAATAAGATATCCGTGGCTGAGAGAGTTCAAATAGAATAGAGAGGCTCCTCTGGAGGCTACTCTTATGCAAGCTTCAGCTAGATATTGCTATTTGTTGTGGTTTACCCAACTCCAATCAAAACCATTCCGACCAATCCTGAAGAACACCTAGGGCGTCATCTGAGATCCTACAAAAGTTCCATGCATTATGATTACTTTCCAAAAACCTACAACCTCTAGTTGGGTCCCTAGGCCAGGTAAGTCCTGAAACCTAGAGGGCCCAGTCTCTCCAGAACATCAGCTAGTTTCATCCTTCTATCCCCTATTATCAACAGCCCCTTCCAACACGGAAAAGTTAGAAAGGGCATAGCCCAAATTCCCCTAAAGATTGGGGAAAAGATCAAAGGAGAAGGAGGAGTTATAACAGAGAAGATAAGATTTAACAAATGAGTATGAGTGCTGAAACAATATACTGATATTTCTTTTGGTCTCCAGGTGTCTTGGAGCAGCCAGAAGGAAAAACCTAAAATTGTGGAACGGTAACCCATACCAAACTCTAAAATCTGTTACTTAACTAATTGTTACAGTGTGCTTTGAAATGTATTGCTTATATATATATACACACACACACACACACACACACACACGTCATTTTCACACAAAAAAAATTAAAAATAAATAAAAGAAATCATTAGTGATCAAATGAAGCCCCCCTCTGGGGAGTTTTTCTGGTAATGGCAAGAGATGACCCCAGAGTTCTCTACGAGATTATATCATCTTTAAAAGGGGGAGCAGGTCACACTTTTTTTTTGCGGGGGGTGGGTTGTATCAGTTAAGTGCCCCGTGGCTGGTCTCCCTCCAGTCGGGTCTGGCAGGAGTCTGTAAAAGGCGTCGCTGCATGGCTGGCATGAAAATGGAGGAACCAAGGTCACAAGGGACTGTGGGGAAGAACAGGGCAATATTCTCAGAGTGGGGGTCGGACAGCACTCTAATAAGGAAGGTACAAAACAGGTGTACCAAGGCATCGAGGCAGCAGGGGGTACCCTAGCACAGGGGAGAGAGATGAGGTCAGGAAAGTGAGAAGAGTCAGCTGGCCTAGGGAACTTCCTCCTTGGGAATACACGCACCTAGTCGTTTACAAGAGCAGGACTGTCATGAGTTTGGCTGGAAAATCATGGTCTGATCTATCATTTGATTGTTAAAGATTAGTGTCTTGCATTTTCTTTGGGGGGGGGTAGAATAAAAGACTGGAAGAAAGGGAGACAGCTGCAAGGCTGTGGTTCTCGCCTCTGTGCTGACTGTGGGTAGTGGGGTGAGAACAGGTTTGACCAGCTGTGTGGGTACCCCGGGTCTCCATCTCTGTGCACCCCCCAAAAATGTACTGTCTTCTCAACAACTTTTTTTAAATACTAAAAAACATGTAACAAACGCAAACATTCCTATTTTGATCATTCCGTTCTACATATATAATGAGTAATTCATAATATCATCACATAGTTGCATATTCATCATCACTCAACAACTTCTTGCATCACTGATCATTTCTAGTTGGAATCACAGAGGAATATTATCTCTTTTTAACAAGATCTGACCCCACTGTTTCCTTGCCTTTGTTTTAGAATGAATTCCTTTTGTATCATCTAAGACAAGGTCCACGTTTTCATGAAAACCCATAGCAGGGCCACAGCAGGGCCCACGTATTTACTTGCTCATAGGGCCCCATCTGAACCTGGGGTCTCTGGTTTGCAAATATCTGAAGTTGAGGCTGATGGGCTCACCGTCACCTCCTGCACTTCTTTCTGACCCTGGGCACTGTACATCGTGGTAGAAGTTCAAAGGCCACACAAACCCACACCAACTGATTTCTGACAAGGGTGCCGGGTCGACTCAACAGGGAAAGAATAGTCTCTACAACAAATACTGCTCGGAAAACTGGATATTCACATGTAAAAGAAGGAAAATGGACATGTTCCTCACATCATATACAAAAATTAACTTGAAATGGACCAAAGACCTAAAGAACTAAAATTCTAAAACTCCTAGAAAAAAAAAAACAATATTTTCAAGACCTTCCATTAGGTGATAGAGTTTTAGACTTTACACCAAAAGCTCAAGCAATAACAACAACAAACAAAAAGGAGATAAACTGGACATCATCAAAATTAAACATTTATTCAAAGGACATTAAGAAAAAGCCCATGAAATGGGAGAAAATTAAGCTTAACAACAAAAAGACAAACAACCCAATTTTAAAAATAAGCCAAGGATGTGAACATTTTTCAAAAAAAATGATACACAAATGGTCAATAAGCACATGTAAAGATATTCAGCACATCACTAGTCATCAGGGAAATGCAAATCAAAACTACAATGGAGATATCACTTCATGCCCACTAGGATGACTACTATCAAAAAAAACAGAAAACAAGTGCTGGTGAAGATGTGGAGACACTGGAACCCTTGCACTCTCATGCTGGTGGGAATATAACGTGGTGCAGCTGCTGGGGAAAAGTCTGGGGGCTCCTCAGAAGGTTAAGTACACAATTACCATATACAACCTGACAACCCCTCCTCTGGGTATATACCCAGAGAACTGGAAGCAGGAACTTGGAAAGATATCTGTATACCTGTGTTCACAGCACATGATTTCCAATAGCCAAAACATAGAAACCATCCAAGTGTCCATCAACAGATGATCAGATAAACCAAATGAAATACACGGGAAGGGATATATTCACCCACAGAAAGGCATGAAGGTCGGATACGTGCGTTAACATGGGTGAACAGATGGACCGTGAAGACATCATATTGAGTGAAATAGGCCAGACACTAAAGGACAAACATTGTAAGATGAAATGAAACAGTCAGAACGTACAAGTTCATGGAGAAAGAGAGCAGAGCACAGGGTGCCAGAGGAGGAGGTGGGGAGGAAAGGGGGTTAATGCTTAACGAGTACAGCGATGGTGTGGCAGCACAGCAAGCAACCCACACTACTAAGAGGTATCCTTGAAAGTGGTTAAAATGGGAAATGTTATGTTGTGTATAAGTCACCAAGATAAGAATAAAAACAAAAGAAAAAGAAAGAATAAAAGGAAGATTTGGAATCAAGATTTCCAGGAGCAGAATTCATTCCAGACAAAATTCATTCCACTACAGTAACGCAGGTCTTGGAAGAGTTCAACGAGGACAGTCACAGAACCCAGGACACAGCCTGATTAACGAGCTGGACAGTCCCCTGAACCTGATGTCACTTCAGGTGTCAAGGACAAATCTCAACTGACTACGGAGCCTAGCAAGGCGCCCTTTTCAGAATGCTGATGACTCCTACATCTGCACACAAGGCAGATGTGTGAGTTTGAGTTCTTCCAGCCCGTCCTATGAACTAGGACATCTAGCCTGGCAAAGAGTAAAACAAAGAAATCTCCAGAAGATCTAGAATGCCTTGCTCAGTGAAAAGGGGATTTAATCGGCCTGGCTGCAGAACAGAAGACCGGAGCAGGCAAAGAAGAGCCAGACAAGCCGACAGGAAGGAGGCTGCCCAGCAATGAGCCTCCCCTCCTCACGCTCCTTTGGGCCTTAACTTGAGATTCCGTCCCTTCCCCAGCAGATCCAGGAGGACACACCTTAAATCTGCTTTATGTCCATACGCAGGAAGATTAGAAACAGAAGCGAAGGACCTAGCAGGGTACTCAAGGGAGGACAGCAGCCATGTTATAAAAGAGAGAAAACCACCTTGGATCCTCTCCAGCCTGAGATACCATGATTCATTCCTCATTGCTTCCCTCAGAGATTCTTCTTATAAGGGAGATAATTACATAAATATAAATAACCATGAAGAAATGAGGCAGATAGAGTTAAAAGCTGAAGGATTCTGAAAAGAAGGGGCTAAGCAGCATCCAGAAGGGGGGCCCCCGACAATGGAGGGCTCTGTGCAAACCAGCAGCAGGAGCTGCCCCAACAGGGCCACAGCACGGGGTAGGAAAGGCGAGTCCACATGAGGAGGCGTGGGTGCCAGTCGGAAGGGGTCAGGAATGTCAGACTAGAACTCCTCAGTTCTGTTCCATAGATAGCAAACCATAAAGGAGTCACAGTAAGGTGGTGCAAGTGCTATCAAAGCACGCTTCAGGAAAATTCATCTGGCAGAAATATACAGTACAGACTGGCTAGGAAGAGATTAAACAATGTTAGAATGCTCTAACATCCCTGAGCTAGAGATGCTGGTCTGAAATATGGTTGCAGCAGGAGTACAGACCATGCAAGAGGAGTTACCAAGCTGTTGGCCCTGCCTCTTGAGACTGGCCGCATGGTGGGTGGGGGAAGGCTAGCCAGGCTGGGATCTGCGGATGGCAGAGTAGCACCTCCAAAGGCTCCCATGCTTTAACCCCCAGAACGCATGAACATATTACATTACATGCAGCAGGGACTCTGCAGATGTGATTAAGTTTATAACCCCTGAGATCGGGAGATTACCCTGGATTATGTGGGGTGGGCCTGATCTAACCACTGGAATCCTTTAAAGAGAAGCTTCCCAGCTGCCCTTAGAGAGATGCAACTAAAGACCAGAGTGGAAGACAGATGCGGCATGGGGACTCGACCGGCCATTGCTGGTTCTGAAAACACAGGATGAGGGTCACAAGACAAGGGATAACAGCTTCTAAAAGTTGGGCGTGAGCCCCGCTTCACAGCCAGCAAGAAAACAGGACCTCAGTCCCACAATCGCAAAGAACTGAATTCTGCCAACAACTCAAACAAGCAGGACACAGATTCTCCCCTAGAGCTCCAGAAAGGAATGAAGCCTGCCGACTCCTTGGTTTTAACCCAGCAAGCCCTATACTTGACTTCTGACCTACAGAACTATAAGATAACAAACTTATGTTGTTTTATTTAAGTCACTTAGTCTATAGTAATTTGTTATGGCAGCAATAGAAAATGAATACAGCCTCAGAAATTCCAGACTTTTTAGTGGGGAGAAAAGCGAATAAGTAGGCCCAGAGTTTCAGGAGTGATGTGTTGGTTCACAGTAGCCATCTACTGTGAAGTAGAAGGACTTTTTGGCAGGTAGAAAGTAAGACCAGCTCTCAGGAGAGGCATCAAAACCGGAGGTGGCCATTGCCAAGTGCATTCCAAATGCCAAGCAGAAGCCCTAGGAAGAGATAAGGGTGCAGGAAGAAAAGAAAGGAAAGCAGGGTGAGGGGAATCGTGGAAGAAAGAAGCCCTCTGCAAACAGCATTACAAAAGTCAAGGACACAGCAAATTAAGAAGTGAGATAGCTAGATGAAAGAGGATAGAAAGCCACTTCAACTCTTAAGAGAAAAATTTCTAATCAAGAAGAGAACTGAAAAAGTTTTAGTAATAGATGGTGGCGACGGTAGTACAGATTGTATGTGCGCTGACACCACTGTATGGTGTGGTTGCAGGGAGCCAGAATGGGAAATTCCATGTTGTGTGTTTGTCACCACACATACACACACGCACACACAAAGAGCAGAACTGGACGTGTGGCACAAAAGCTAAGGCAACAGCAGAAACAGCAAGTCCAGACCATTAGACAAGGAGCAAGACAAAGAGGTGAGGATGCTAAGCAGACAGTTACCTCACTTCCACACAGTATACAATGCCACAGTAGTATCTGCCTCAGTTTCCCATTTACACATTAGTTCTTTAAATGCTGCCCTGATGGAAATGGAACGCACAGGTGCCCATGTGAGAACCCACGATAAAGGCAACTTTGTGGGAGTTGTTCTAATGCCTTTTCACCCATCAGTTCAGCCTTCTGTGCCTAGGCAGCTCTAGATCCATTTCACAGAAGAAGACACCAAGGTACCAAGAGAGTAGATAACTTGGTCACACAGCTCGTAAGTGGCAGGCCAAGGAGCCTACCTCGTCTGCCTCTAGAATCCTACCACAGGGGAACAGAACCGGAAACGTCAAGCTGGTTAAGTCCTATCCTGAACCTACCCAGCAGGAGCCATGGACCTAGAGTTAAGAATTTCAAGACCCATCTTAATCTAATCACAGAATGGACAGCAGATAAGAAAGCTATAATTGCAAAGGCTAATTAGAGTTGAGCTAAGAAGGGTGCCACAATTAAGGTATAAATCCAGGCTTCCTTAAAGGGGAAAGTCTGACATGCAAATGTTTAAGAGCCTACTGTGAAGTAAGCTGCAGATATGAGGAAAAAGGCAAACATGGTCTGACATCAATCCTGGAAATACCATCAACTTCAGGGCTGCAAAAGCAGCATGCTGGGTATGCTGACAGAATCCCACACCCTTCGGAGGGAGGGAAAGGGATAGGCGGAGGCCAGCCTCATGGCGTTCCCTGTGCCAGGGTCAGAGGCTGAGAAGCTACAAGGTGGCCTGGCCTGGGTGGCTGGGGAAGAGAACACAGGATCAGGTAGGCAAGCAGACGGTGATTCTGGACTTCACACCATGTGCGCCATGGGGTAGGGGGCGGGGGCAGGAAAACCACTGGATCTAACCTAGGTTTTAAGGACTACAGTTTCCACTCTAGAGAACAGATCTGACTCAGGAAGACAAGTGGGAAACTGTCACTATTTTGGTACAAGTGACGGTGGCTTGAGCACAGTAAGAAAAATCACAGGGAAAAATGTGGCTTGCCCTGAAAGGCATGATTTTAGAAGACTTGGGTATATTATACTTCAAAAAGTTTAGAAATACAAATATTGGAAATGCTTTCTAGTATCATTAGATATCTAATGGAACTACACGTTTAAAAAGGGGGTTAAAAAGGAAGCTGCCTGACCCCTAGGGATGAGTCTGGCTCTCACACTGTGGGATCGACAATACCTTTCTGACCAAAAGGGGGAAAAAAAAGTATAACAAATAAGGTATCAGTGGCTGAGAGATCAAACAGAGTCCAGAAGCTACTCTGGAGGCTACTCTTATGCAAACTTCAGCTACACATTGCTAATTCCTATGGTTTGCCAACCCCAACCAACATCATTACTGTTAACTCTTAAGAACACCTAGGACTCTGAGAAACTATAAAAGTTTCATGCACTAACTTTATTTTCCCGAAACCTATAACCTCCAGAGGGTTCTTGGGCCAGATAAGTCCTGAAACCCAGAGGCACAAGCCTCTCCAAGATTATCAACTAATTACAACCCCCTATCCCTTATTGTTGACAGCCCTAATCAACATGAAAAAGTCAGAATGGGCATAGCCCAAACATCCCTATAGATTGGGAGAAGGATCAAAGGAGAAGGAGGAGTTATAACAAAAAAAATAGGATTTAACAAATGAGTATAACTGCTGAATCACAATACTTATATTTCTTTTAGCCTCTAGTGTTTCGGAGCAACTAGAAGGAAAAATCTGAAATAGTAGAATAGTAACCCATAACAAACCCTGAAATCTGTTCTATAACTGCTTGTTAAAATGTACTTTGAGGGCAGTGTGACAGTGGCTCAGTGGCAGAATTCTCGCCTGCTATGCTTGAGACCCGGGTTCCATTCCCAGCGCCTGCCCATGCAAAAAAAAAAAAAAAAAAAAAAGTTTTACATTCATTTACAAAATCTAAGTTTAAGGGACTGTTGAATGTCACGTTTATGTGTCTATTTTTTTGTACCGTGAGATACTTCAAAACGTAAACAAAAAGCTGTTAAGAAGTTCACATAAGCTAATAATTTCAGTGACTATCACTTGGTCTAATGCGGGTGTCATCACTCCATGCCAAGAGGCGGCAATTCTAGTCCAAAGTTATATGGAACCTGGGGTGCACTGGTGAGTGTTGAGACTCATCTATAGGTGTTTCATTTCAAACAAAGCACTCAAGCAGGCCACAGAGCCCCCTGAGTCAGTGGGCCATTGGCAACCCCTTGGCAAAGGAAAAAGGCTACGGCAAGTTGCAGACTTAAGCACAAATCTCTGCTTCTTGGTAGCAGACTCCTGAGAAACCCGCTTTTAAGATCTTGAGGATTAAATGAGATAAAGTAAAGTACTTTATGAAATTAGTAACTGATTAGCAGAACTGAAAAAAGTAAGGCAAATTAGGTGAAAACAATGCTAATGCCTTTATGTGCCGATAATGTTGCTTAAAGCCGACACTATTAATTCTACTCTACAGATGCAGAGGCAGCATACATTTGCCCAAGGTCACAGGCAAGCCAGTGGAGAGAGGGTTATCATCAAGGAAAATAAGGCAGGGCCCAAATTTCATTTAGTGGGTCTCACATTGTGAAGCCATGTACTTTCATCATTTCATTTCCATTTTAAGTAATAGGATATCTTGGGGAAGGATGGGAAGCCTGATTTCCTGCAACAGACAAGACACATCCCCTCTGTGGTTAAAAAGTAGGCTGAGCTTTAAATGACTGATACAGAAGCCCCAGGGCCCCTAAACACACACACACCTCTCACCTCCAAAAGCCCCAATCAGAATTGGTCTGGCCCCACTATACGGACCAGACTTGGGGGAAGGGGTGGGAAATAAGCACAGGGAAAAGGAGAAATGGCAAAGCTGGGTTCACAAATCTGGTATGGAAGCCTTCAGCCCCAGGAATGGGGTTCCCAAGAGTGAATTCGATGCCCTCCACAAACGAGAGGCTGAGGCCAAATGCTTCTTCCACCGACCCCTGCCCACCGGGGACCCGACTCAGGCAGGAAGGGGCCCGTTTTAGATGCCACCCTGCAAACTGCAGCCACCTCTGACTTAGCGAGGCTTCCTGGATGCCCAGGGCTCCCAGGCAGGCAGATTTCCTAGAAAGGACCAGTCCGCGCTATCCAGCTGCTCCGCGGTCCCGGTCCTGCGCTGCCGGGTAGGAGGCGGACGACGCCCGCGCAGCCCGAGGGGATGAACAGAGCCCCCACGAAAGGCCCGGGCTCGCGAACCTAAGCCGGCCTCGCCCGGGCCTCGACCGGCGACGTCGGTCTCTGGAGGCCGCCATCCAGATGCACAGCGCGGGGAATCGAGGGGTCTCCCCAGTGCGAGTCGCGGAGAACCGGGTCGGCTGGACCCCGGCCCGACTGGGCACCGGAAGTGGAGGCCGGAGTGGCGGGGCTGAGGGGCGTCCAGAGGTCTGGGGGGGCCGCCCCCTGCCCAACACCGCTGCTCAGCAAAAGGAGACCCCCCGAGGTGAGCCCCCAGTCTTGTTCTGTTTTGTGGGGCAGGGGGAGGGTCTAAAGAGACCCCACGTTTCTAGCCGCCAGCGAGCCGTGAGGGGCCGCAGCCCATTTTGGCGCCAAATGGCCAGGGGCACGCGCGACCGGAAGTACCACCCTGACCGCGCCAACCGCCGCCCGCCGCGCCATCCCGCGCATGCGCGTCCGCCTGTCAGCGGCGGCCGCGGGCCGGCCCGAGGGGAAGCGACCCCCCCTCCAGCGCCGTACCTCCCCAACCTCGGCCGCCCCCGAGGACGCGGTCTCCCACGACACTTACCGCCTGCGGACATCATCGGGCAGTGAGACGGCCGGGGAGGCCAGCGTGGGCACACGAGCCGGGGCGGTTCGGGCGGGCATCTCGGAGGCTGCAGCGCGGGCGGGTGGCCCCGGCTTTTCGCGCGGAAACCGACTGGGAGGGGCGGCGAGGGGAGACGGCGTGTACCACCCCGGCCTGCCCGCGGGGGAAAGCGGGACGTACCATACGGAGAGGCCGTACCACGTACGGGCGGAGAAGCCGTGCACAGGCACCGCGCATGTGCGAGACGGGCGCGCACCCCTACGCGGGGCAGTGGGCCTGCCCAAGCTCCGTCGTTGGCAAGGGGTGGGAACGCCCTACCCAAGACTTTCATTCATTCATTCTTTCGGGCTTTCTGAGGATACAGTAGCGAGCAGCCTCAGGGGGTTACGAGCCAGCATGCAGGCCCTTGAGTTAAAGTCCTCACTTTCAACCCCATCTCTTTCCTCACTAGGCGACCTTGAGCGGTGGGTCACTTGAACTGAGTCTGTTTCCTCACCTGTAAAACGGGGCTAAATAGCACCTACTCCAGAAAATCTGTAGGATACACAGAACATGTAGCTGGCGCCAAGGACCCTGGTAGTGCTGGGAGGCCGAGATCACGTCTGCAGCCTATGTTTTTTAAAAAGAACCAAGTCAACTTAACAACTTAACAATTCTGGTATACTCTTCTATTGCTCAGATGTGGTCTCTCTCTCTCTCTCTCTCTTTCTCTCTCTTTCTCTCTTTCTCTCTTTCTCTCTTTCTCTCTTTCTCTCTTTCTCTCTTTCTCTCTTTCTCTCTTTCTCTCTCTTTCTCTCTCCCTCTCTCTGCCAACACACAAGCAAACTCACTGCCCTCCCCCTCTCTACGTGGGACATGACTCCCAGGGGTGTGGACCTTCCTGGCAACGTGGGACAGAAATCCTAGAATGAGCTGGGACTCAGCACCAAGGGATTGAGAAAACCTTCTGAACTGAAAGGGGGAAGCGCGAAATGAGACAAAATGAAGTGTCAATGGCTGAGAGATTCCAAACAGAGTCGAGAGGTTATCCTGGAGGTTATTCTTACACATTAAATAGATATCACCTTTTTAGATTAAGGTGTATCTGAGAAGCTAGAGAGAAGTGCCTGAAACTGTAGAGCTGTGTTCCAGTAGCCATGTTTCTTAAGATGATTGCACAGTGGTAATAGCTTTTGCAAAGAGACTGTGTGATTGTGAAAACCTTGTTCTGATGCTCCTTTTATCTACGTATGGACAGATGAGTAAAACATATGGATTAAAAATAAATAAATAGGGGGAAACAAATGTTAAAATAAATTAGGTAGAGGGAAATACTAATGGTCAATAAGAGGGAGAGGTAAGGGGCATGGTATATATGAGTTTTTTCTTTTTACTTTTTATTTTTTTCTGGAGTGATGCAAATATTCTGAGAAATGATCATGGTGATGAATATACAACCGTGATGATATTGTGAGCCATTGATTGCACACTAAGTATGGAATGTTCATACATTAAGAATAGGTTCATGTGTATGTTGATTGGTTTCATTAATAAAATTTTTTTAAATTGTGGTATAATTTTTCATTTTCTTGGTATTTAACAAGTGAATGTGTTTGTGTGTGCGCGCACACACACACACGGCACCCCAGCAGCTGGGGAGGAGAGCGTGCCTGGCCAGAAGTGGACCTCAAGCCCTTTGGTTGCTATGGATTCTATGCATGGCAAGATCCAAGAAGACAGAATGAATAATAATACTAAGACTATAATTAATAGTTATTAATTTTATAGGTAACCAGCATTTATGTACTATTCTATACCAGACTGATTAGAGGAGTTATATAATTTAATCCTTAACAAACCCTAAAGGGAGATATTAGGACCCCATTTCCCATGGTCTAGAACTGAGGACCTGAGATCATAAATTCAGTAAGTAAAAGGAACTCTGAACCCAGAGCTTGAGTGCAAAACAGTGACCCCAGGGTTGGTCAGCCATCTGACCCCTGGGAGGCTAAAAGGACAGCACTAGGAGAACTAGATGAAGGAGGTAGCAGGGCAGACAGGATGGCAGGTAGAAGACAGTGTTGCCAGAGTGAGGCTCAGGCCCCACAGTCCTGCTGGAACCCAGCATCCAGGCCCCTAAGCCAGGTGGGGAACAGACTAGCAGACCTGTATTTCAGGGGCCTCAACTTGACAGAAAGAACAGCTGCATTTATTGGGTCCTTTGCTAGCCTTGTGAGGAAGGGATGCCTTGACCCATTTTACAGATGGGATGAGGGCTCAGGGACATAAAAAAAGATTTGCCCAAGAGCCCATGGCAAGTTCGTGTCAAAGCTCAACTTCCAACTCAGTGGTCTGCTCCTGAGCTGCTCACGCCAAAAAGCCAGGCACCATCTTTAAATCCTCTCCTCCCCATGCATTGGGGATTGAATCACTCACCTCCCCCACAAAAGATAGGTTCAAGTCTCAATCCACATCCCCGTGTGTTTTTTTGTAAACAGGGCCTTTGAAGGTATATTATTAGTTAAGATGTGGGTTCATTTGCAAATTGCAAACATCCTTTTCACAGCTGAGGCCAAATTAAATCAGGGTGGTCTTAATCCATATACTGGAGGCTTATAAAGAGAGGCAATTTGGACGTAGGCAGTCAGTAGAAGCCAGAAGTCAGAGGAAGCCAGAAAATGAGCAGATGACCATGTGACAGAGGCAGAAATGCACGCCAAGGAACCCCAAGGATTGTGGCAAGCTACCACCTGAACACTACAGACTCCAGGAAGAAGTGCAGCCTCTCGAGACCTCAGTTTGTGGACTTCTAGCCTCAAAAAACCATGAGACAATAAATCCCTGTTTTTAAGCCAACTGGTGTGTTGTATTTGTTGCAGCAGCCCCAGCAAACTAAGCCAGCCCTCACAGAATGTGCTATTCTTGTTGGTTTTTTCTCTGCAATGCAACCCAAGTCCTCCTTACCTCCTCTGCTGCCACCCCAGCCCAGCCTGCCATCCTCATTTACCTGGACTATTCTAGCAGCTTCCTCCTCAGCTCCCAGCTGTCCCGGAAAGTCCCTTCTCCATAGTACAGCCAGAGAGCTTTAAAAAAAAGAATAAAAATAATTGGAACATGTCATTCTCCTGTAAAATCTTCCAAAACTTCCTATTGCCCTTGAAATGAAATCCAAGTATTTTACTCCATTTACGGGGTTTCCTCCCCCCTTCACTGAGCTCAGCTTACTTGGCCCCCTTTTACTCTTTCAAGCTCTTGCATACATCACAGGCTTGACCTATGCTGCCCCCTCCTCCTAGACCAGTCTCCTGGGAGATTCACCCAACTCCACCCAGGGTCTCCTCTGGCCACCCAGAAGCAGCTCCATTCCCCTCTTTTTTTCGTCACATTGATCATCATCAGAGATTCTCTTATTTACTGTCTCTTGTGGTCTCTTAGAGCAGGGGTCAGCAACCTTTTTCCTTAAAGGCCCAGAGAGTAAAATAGTTGGCTTCACAGGCCACACGGTCTCACTCCTGCCCTTAGAGCACAAAAGTCACCATAAAAAAATTAAATGAGGAAATAAAAAATTAAAATTAAAAAAGTCACCATAGACAGTTCTAAACCATAGCCACGGCTGCAGTGCAGTCAACTTTTATTAACAAAAAGATGTGCCCCTTTGATAGTTAATCAAATGGCATTTAAGATAGGGGGTTTAATATTTAGAATATAAGAAACTAGATATCAATCTAATATCCACAGATTTTTTTCCTTGCTTTAATTTTAAATTGGCTTATGAAACATATTGTACAAACAGGCTTTACTATGATTGCCTAGATTTTTTTTTTAATATGCTTATGAATAAGCTAACTAAGATATCCAGTTTAGGTGGTTAAGATTTTCATGTTAATTGTAAAAATATTTGTATCTTCGTATTTTCCTGAAATCGAGAAAATTGTTTAGTAACATAGGTCATGACTATAGCAATGCAGATATTTGTAAGAACTTTCTACTCGATATTTTGAGAGCATTCGCAGTTTTGACAGCCGATCAAATGCTATTTAAGTTAGAGTTCAATATTCAGAAAATAAGAACTTTGCTATCTGAATTTGTAGATTTTTTTCCTCTGTTGCCTTAACTTTAAATTGGTTCATGAAACTTACTGTGCAAACACAGGTTTTACAATGATTACATCGATACTTTATTTAAACATGCCTATGGTTAAGCTAACTAAGATATCCATTTTGGGTGGCTCTAAAGCGTATTGTTTGTTCTATTAAAAAAAAATTTTTCAGCAGTAGAATGCTTGCCTTCAACGTGGGAGGCCAAGATTCGATTCCCAGACCACGCACCCAAAAATAAATAAATAAAATAAAGATGTGCCTGTGGGCCGTACAGTATGAGCTCCAGAGGATTCATCTGCCTTGTTCCCGGCTAAGTGGCTCCAGGGCTCACACAGCGGGAAGGCAGGTATCTGGGAAGTTAACATATAGGATGCAGAGGGGTGGGGGTAGCACATGAATGGTGCCCGATGCAGAGTGAAGACACAAATATGAGTAAGTGCTAAAGCTGCTTTCTTCCCCCCAAAGAATGGAGCTCCCTTCTACAAAGAAGGAAACTGAGACCCGAGTCAGATCAGGTGGCAAACCCGGTTTGTCTCCAGCCCCCACACCTGCTTTGCACCAAGACAGGGGAGGTGGTACAGGGAGGGCGACCGAGGGATCCAGGGGTCCTCCAGAATCCCTGGGGCTGGATCACCAGAACGTCCTCTCCCTCCCAATCCCCATCCTCCCACCTTCTAGAAACAGGCTCATCCTTTAGGAGAAGCAACTCGAAACTTCCAGAATAAACCAGAATCCAGCTCTTGTGGATATGCACCCTACCTCCGCCCCCACTTAGTCTCCGAAAGCAAATGTTCCCAAACCCCACCCGAGAGGGGCTCGCGCAGGCCCGAGCTGCCCACTTCCCAGACAGG
Organism: Myrmecophaga tridactyla; assembly: GCA_004026745.1. Classification (NCBI taxonomy): domain Eukaryota; kingdom Metazoa; phylum Chordata; class Mammalia; order Pilosa; family Myrmecophagidae; genus Myrmecophaga; species Myrmecophaga tridactyla. Next base: position 64,953 of record PVIY010010534.1, read on the forward strand.
CGGCGTGCCGGCCTCCGCCTGGAGAGCCGCGCGGCCCAGAGGCCGGGACAGGGGACCAAGGGCCTGTGCGCCCGGCCTGCCGAGGTCCAAGACAGCCTGAAACGCGAGAGCCGGTGGAGGGACGACCACGTGTCCCGAGCCACAGGGAGGCCGGAGCTGAGTCACCCCACATGCTGGGGAATTAGTCACGGCCAGTGACCTCTGGGTGGGTGCCAGGCCCAGGAGAGGCCCTGAGCGGCGGCGGCGGCAGCAGCAGCACTCAAAGGTCAACAGGGACGTTTGGCCACTCTTGCCCGGGATATGGCGGGAATGGGGCGTGGGGGGCGGGGAGACCACCGCAGCAGGCCTTTCAACTCGTCCAAGCCAGAAATCTGATCTGATCTGGGGAAACCCAAATTCTTTAGAGTGAGCTGGGGTGACGGAGAAGCCGCCTGCTCCTTGCACAGCCCTCGAGCAGGCTAGCGGCTGGGTTTGGGATCACAGGACGCTTGCCGCTAAGCCCTGTAGGTTTTTCCTTCAATTCAGCCCTGGAGTCAGTAACTGATCCATCCTGGCCCAGCCCAGGCCATCCTCTCGTCCTTCCTAGACTGCCACCTGGGCCTCCTCCAGCCTCTTCTCCACACTGCAGCAGGAAGGAGCTCTATGGAACACAAATCAGACCCTGCCATCTTTGTCCTCAGGGTAAAGCCAGCCCCTCCCAGCAGCCGAGAGGCAACCTCAGCTCTTGCCACTTGCTCCCTCGCTCCAGTCTAGCCACATTGTACTGTTTTCATATCCCACACACTCCCAGCTCTTTCCTGCCTGCCAGCCTCCAAGAGTGTCCCACCAAACCCTCACCTGTTGTATTCATGCCCTGTAGATGCCTCTCCCACATTGAATCAGGACTGGTCTGTATGGCCAAGAGAAGATGTGTTGCTTCCAAGGCTAGACCATAAAATGCATTGTTACCCACTTTGGTGGCTAGACCATAAATGTATTTCCACCCCATTTTGTTCCCTTGCGTCACTTGTTCTAGGGTTAGCCAGTCCCCAGGATGTGAGGACGCTCAAGCAGCCCCGTGGGAAGGTCCACAGGAAGAGGAGCCAGTTTGATGGCCAGGTGACAGCAACTCCAACCCCACTCAAGTCTTCAGATGACTGCAGCCCCAGCCAGTATCTGACTGCAACCTTGGCTGGAACTGTGTAATTGAACCTCTCCCAGATTTTCAACTCTCAAAACCCATAAGAGATAATACATGGGCTTCATTGTTTGAAGTCACTGAACTTTGGGACTATTTGTTACACACCCATCGATAGCTATTGCAAGATTTCTATACTTGCTGCAACCCTTACACTGTCGTTTCAAATGCTGCCTCCTCCTGCTGGAATCATCCCTTCCCACTCATTCCACTGTGGCTACAATGTCATCTCCTTCAAGGAGCTCTGTCTGGCCTCCCCCAGCCCTCTCAGGCCTCTTTGTTATGTGGTCTCTTCAAAACACAGCCCTTTCTTTCAGAGTCTTTATCTCAGCTAGTGATCACATATTTCAGGGCGACAGTTTTATATCAGTTGTACCCCCACCTATGCCCCATGCTTAGCAAAGGACCTGGGATGTAGCTGGCACTCAGTAGAAAAGGCTTGTCACAGTTCTGATGCTTCTTCTCCCATATTACATGCTCAGCTTGCAAATATCTGTACAAACTACAGACATACATACAAACATACATCCAACTAATGCACCCTCGCTCCCTCGCTCCAGTCTAGCCACATTGTACTGTTTTCATATCCCACACACTCCCAGCTCTTTCCTGCCTGCCAGCCTCCAAGAGTGTCCCACCAAACCCTCACCTGTTGTATTCATGCCCTGTAGATGCCTCTCCCACATTGAATCAGGACTGGTCTGTATGGCCAAGAGAAGATGTGTTGCTTCCAAGGCTAGACCATAAAATGCATTGTTACCCACTTTGGTGGCTAGACCATAAATGTCCCTCATTTAGCTATACTACTTGCAGGAATTTCTTCTAAAGATACACTCACACATGTGCAAAATGAGAACTAGACATAACAATTCACTGTGTCCTTGTTTGTAGCAAAAGACAAGGAAGAAACTGCTTATCCTTCGGCGGGGGGGACTGCTAAAGAAATTATTTTCTGTTCATATGGTGACAGACCCCACAGTCACGAAAAAGAGAACATTTTTCCACCGAATATCTTACAGATAATTTCATATGGTGACACAATCTTCATCTATGAAAAAATGGCAGTTCTATTTCATCTTTTCTAATCTTTATGCCTTTTCTTTTTCTTGTATATAAGTGGTGATAGTACAAGTCCTTGTTTTGTTCTCTCTCTTAGGGAGAAAGATTTCAATATCTCACCATTTAGTAGGATGTTCACTGTAGGTTTGGTTGTTTTTTTTGTAGATATTCTTTTTTTGCATTAAGAAAAGTCCCCAGAGATCCTGGAATGAGCTGAGACTCAGCATGAAGGGACTGGAAAAAACCCTAGAATGAGCTGAGAATCAACATCAAGGGATTGAGAGAACCTTCTCAACCAAAGGGGGAAGAGTGAAATGAGACTAAGTGTCAATGGCTGAGAGATTCCAAACAGAGTCGAGAGGTTATCCCGGAGGTTATTCTTACGCATTAAGTAGATATCACCTTGTTGTTCAAGATGTGGCGGAGAGGCTGCAGGGAACTGCCTGAAAATGTAGAGCTGTGTTCCAGTAGCCATGTTTCTTGAAGATGACTGTATAATGATATAGCTTTCACAATGTGACTGTGTGGTTGTGAAAACCTTGTGTCTGATGCTCCTTTTATCTACCTTGTCGACAGATGAGTAGAACATATGGAATAAAAATAAATAGGGGAAACAAATGTTAAAATAAATTTAGTTTGAAATGCTAGTGGTAAATGAAAGCAAGGGGTAAGGCGTATGGTATGTATAATCTTTTTTTCTCTATTATCATTTTATTTCTTTTTCTAAATCGATGCAAATGTTCTAAGAAATGATGAATATGCAACTATGTGATAATATTAAGAATTACTGATTGTATATGTAGAATGGAATGATATCTTAATGTTTTTTTGTTAATTTTTTTTAATTAATAAAAAGTTTTTTAAAAAAAAGTCCCATTTATTCCTAATTTGCTAAGCATGTTTATCAGAATGGACATATAGAACAAAATGATGTTCAACCATTTATGTAAAAAAAATTAGAAAATGATGTATACTTACTCATTTTCACAGCAATCTTGGGAGAAAATAAGAAATCCATACCTTCCAGGGATAAGAAACATTAACTGGCAGGGTGGGGGATATGGGCAGGAAAAGGAATTTTTTTGGATATCTTTTTGCTGTTGTGTCATGGTTGACCAAGTGGCCCTGCTATTTATGTAAAAAAAAAAAAAACACGACTGGCACAGAGCAGGGAAAGAGTGGGCTTTTCAGTGGATGGGTCCTGGGTCCATCGGATGGCCAAAGGGAAGCAAGAGAAC